>JAVALU010002527.1:0-85000 GCA_030770095.1 Gila robusta
GGCCAAACCGTTCGAGATATCAAAAATCCCCTCGCAAACTTTCATCCTCAATGTCTTGACTTCATGCTGACCGAGTTTCGTGCCGTTTGTTTGAATTCTCTAGGAGGAGTATTTCACATTCCATTGCGTGTGTTTTACCAACAACCCTAAATAGCCCACTTCCTGTTGGGCTGGGGTAAAAAGTAAGAGTGTGAAGTATATATGAAACGAGGAGATCTACATGTGTACCGAGTTTCATATTATTACATGCAAGCGTGTTTGAGTTATGGACCATGTTTTCGGACCCCGTTCCAGGGGGCGCTGTCGAGCCCCCTGCCACGCCCGGGTACCATCTTCAGCCCGGCCCTGATGGCCGCGGGTTCTGACATGTGTGCAAAGTTTCAGGAGTTTTTGAGCATGTTAAGGCCTCCAAAAGTGTCCAAAAGGTAGTAAAAAAATAATAATAAGAAGAAGAATAATAAATAATCCTAAGGAAAACAATAGGGCCTTCGCCCTTTGGGCTTGGGCCCTAATAATAAGAAGAAGAATAATAAATAATCCTAAGGAAAACAATAGGGCCTTCGCCCTTTGGGCTTGGGCCCTAATAAGAAGAAGAATAATAAATAATCCTAAGGAAAACAATAGGGCCTTCGCCCTTTGGGCTTGGGCCCTAATAATAAATAATCCTAAGGAAAACAATAGGGCCTTCGCCCTTTGGGCTTGGGCCCTAATAATTTCACTCACCAAGCCTGCATGGAGCAAACATCCATCCCTTCTTAAATGTCCGCGCCAGCGAGCGCGTTGGGCCGTTTAGTGAAACTGACGCGTATAGCCTATCTAAAACCGTAAATCTTCATTATAAGTCCTAATCATAAATACAGTGCATGTTCACAATCACAATAACAGTTTAAATAAATAAAAGAATGATTTAAACTTTGTTTTACTTCTGATGCAAACATTTAGATTAAATAATTACATGAAATAATTACTGAGAAGTTACAACATTTTTTATATTCAATAAATAGAAATATTTGTTGTGGATGCAATGCTTTCGAACACTTTTCCTCTGGCATGCTGTGTTTTAATGTTTAACTACAGAGATAATTGCTTATCATGATAATAGCAGATTGTCTGAGAAAATAGTTTTGTGCAAATAATTCACAACAAGGTCTATCTGTTTCCATTAAAAACATAAATCAATTAAAAATACTCCTTGGCCAGTGGAAAAGATTGAGAAAAACTTTCTCCGAAATGTATTTTAAACTTTTTGATTTATTTATTCAAAAACAAGGCAAGAATAGGCTACTAAATTATTTTTATTAATGTAAATAATCTGTGACAGCACATCCGCATTTCTTATTTTCCTAATGTCTTGTACCGTTAAACGTTACCACGTGGATGAATAATCATATGCAAATGATATGCAGATGAGGATATGCATAGTAAAACTAGGCGTTGTAAGCTCCATATATGGTTGTTTCGGGGAGGAGACGCATGTGCGCACAGTCTTCCGCTAACTGGGATTTATATGGCGTACGCACGGTTTTATAATTTTGAATATTTTTGGGGTATGCCATTTTTGGCTTTCTGGCGCACGTGTTTAGTAATGATCCTACGCACAGTTTTATAAATGAGGCCTCTGGTCCATAATTCAGTTTATTGCCAAGAACTGTCTACTTAGAACGAAATAGCCATCTGTTGTGTAAAGCAATTATTTAGTTACTTTTACATTGTAAAAAATAAATAAAGTTGGTGCCTTAAATTTAAGTACAATCAACTTGGATGTTTAAGTCATTTCAACTTAAATTACATTAAACTGACTTAAAAATCACTTGAATCTTGTATAACAAAAAAAAAAAAAAAATAGAAAATTGCATAACTTATTTTGCTGGGTTAAAGCAATGTAAAAACATATGTTGTCATAACTTATGATATCATTTTTTTACAGTGTACTTGCCGTTTAGTGGCGGGGTTATCTGAGATACGTACAGTATATTATGCATGGAAAAATTTACAGAAAAGAAAATATATTTCTCACAGCATTACACATTGTATTGTTTGTTAATTGTTTTGTTTAAAATCCTTAGTAACAGATCTTATTGAACCTCTGATAGATATTTTATTGTACTTTACACCCTTAAACCAATGCACTGACAGTCACCAAAAAAAAAAAAAAAAACTTTCTCTGCATTTCTCATCTTCTCTTTCACTTTCTAAACAAATACATGTAAATTACACTTAAAATGAACAGAATGGTTATCATTTTTTTTTTTACAGATATACAGTATGTGGCATTGTAACGATCAAGATTTTTTCTTATAAAGTTACCCGACCATTTGTTGGAAGTAACAGGTCTCATTATAGGATATTGTTTTGTTTGTTTACCTGTAAATTTAACCTGTTTTCATATTGTTTCAGTGGGAGGAGAGGTTGATGACATTGAAACAGTTAAAGTGAAGGAGGGAGGTTTCCTCAATCTGCATCCAGGACTTCATGATCTAAATGGAGACGTTCAGATACTGTGGACGTTTGAAAGCGGAAGACAAAGTACTCGTGTCGCACAGATGTATCAAGGCAAAATATACACACATTATGACAAGAGACTCACTGGCAGAGTACAGTTAGACCGAGAAACAGGCATTTTAACCATCACAGACATCAGGACTAATGAATCTGGACTGTATAAAGCAGTAATCATTGTTAATAAAGAAGTCACAGTGCAGAAATACAAAGTGGAAGTTTATGGTAAGTTACAACTGCAGTCAATATGGGAAAATAAATAATAATATGGGATCAAAGCAATAAGATTCAGGATTATTACTGCTAATAGTATCTCAAATGGTCTAATTATATATGTTTGAGTGTAAAATTGGTGATGTACATGTTTCCTCTCGTCCTAAAGCACCGGTCACTGTTCCTGCCATCAGCATCAGCTCAGCAGTTACTGTACACACATCTACAGCAGTTACTGTACACACATCTACAGGAGTTACTGTACACACATCTACAGGTCTGTCTCTGTTTATATCTGTCTTTCTGTAATGAACATACAATTATCGTCTAAAAATTGTCGTCATGATTCCTAATATTCAAGTCAGGAGTGGTGCAGGGCACTAAATGTACAACATTTTCTTTGAAACATCTTGCACCGATGAATCACAATAAGACACATTAGATAAATATACAAAGTTTTAAAAAAACACTTCAATAAAGTTAATTTCCTGATTATTTCAACATTAAACATTTAATATCTAGTTGTTATTTGTCTGGCTTTCAATGGGGACTGAAATTACAAATAACACGCAAACTTGACAGGTTGCAGCTAGTTATGATTAGTGATGGGGAAACGAGGATTTTTCGAAGCTTCATAAAATGATTTACTGTTTCGAAACTGGCGGCATCTGCTGGTCAAAACAATGTAAATGCAATGAAGCCCCAGTACAAACATGTAATGAGTAATGGCACTTTTTAAAAACCAATTGCATATGCTATTAAATGTAATATACACATAATTAAATACCATTAAATATGTTAATATATTAAATAATTAATTTGCAGTCCTTGATTTGTGTTATTAGTCAGGGCTTGACAATCAGTTTCTTTTTTGTAAGTATTAAAATTAATCAAGATGATACAAAAAAATTAATCTACAAGACACTCATTCATAAGTTCACCAGATCAACGTCATCTAGCACCAAACCCATAGAATTTTAAAATGGTTCGAAACATTATGACGTAATGAAGCCTCGTTTGATGAAATCACCTGATTTGGCGAGACCTTGAATGTGTCAATAGGAAAAAGAAATAAATATTTAGCTTTTTTTCTTTTCTTTTTTTTCTCTCTCTTGTTGCTCCTTTTTGTTTTGTTTAACTTGTTAACTTGTTTCAGGATATGTGACATCTGTCCTGTGAAGCCCCCTTGTTGTATGCTGAAATCAAATTGTTTCAATAAATTTTTTTAAAAAAAAAAACTGATTTGGCGAGATTGAAGCTCCGAACCACTGAATCGAAACAAAAGATCCGTTTTTTTTCATGAAGCAGTGTTTCGAAAGCGCCCGTGACCGTCATCACTTATAATAGTTAGGACAAGGTGACCTGTCTATGGAGGTGACAGACTGCAAACTACCAGGACTTTTAAAACACTCAAATAGCTTACCTTACAAACTATAACTGTCCACCAGGTAAAGTTACATCACAGGGATCACAAGCGAGCAACAGCACCACCCATCCACAAACAAACGAGTTCTACTCTAATAATCAAGGTACAATCAACTTTTTGACACAATGACATTTGCTTGTGTTTCCACTGTTTCCAAAGATAAAGGCACTTATCTGTAGAGCTAGGTTTATGAATAACACCCTGCCTGTGTGTGTTTCTCCTGAATCTTCAGATTGTGTGGGGAGTTGTGGTGAGACTGAGGTTCTGGTCAGACTGGTTCTGTCTGGTCTGGTGGGGATTGCCACTGTCGTCTTTCTGCTTGATCACATAAGATGCTGCACAGCCCGAAGAGAAACTCAATCCTCTGTGTGATGATGATGATGACGATACAAATCTGTGCGACATCACGTGATCAGTGTTTTCTTATTTTAAGCGATGCATATCGCCATTCTCACAGAGAGTCACTTCTACTAAGCTCTTCTTTATGCACAAAATAAATCTGATTCTTCCAGTCTGACGTTGATTGTAAAATATTACAAAATATAATTGTTAAAAGACACACAGCAAGTTTAAGTGTAAAGTGTTTATTATGTACACGTACTGCACTGGAAAAATGGCGTAAAAACAATGTTAACAATCAATTACTTAAAAATACATTCAATACTTTAATGCTTTTCACACTGTTTGGTAGGAAAATATGGCTCATATTTTAAAAAGCAGCACCAAATTTAAGACACACCTCTCGTGATATAAAATTGTAGGTTGTAACAGGACTTTAAATAAAAAAATACTAAAAAAGTTTTAATAATAATGTAGAACAATGTAGATGTGACTTTAAAGGGGTCATATAACCACAAAATATTTGAGAACACCTGTGCAATGGCACAGACATACTTCAGGCACTTATAGGCAGCTTTGTAGTTTATATTGAATGCAATTTTGTAGTAGACTAAAGATTGCTAACGGTTAATGAGCAGCATTATTGCAACTTGGCACATGAAATCAACTGACTTGCAGTGGTTCATCGAACCAGAATTTTGAGTCTGAAGAAATGTTTTGGGAGTATTTTGTTTGTACTTAAAATTATATTGTGTATATAGTATACTGTAACATGAAAATTATAATGTATGTATTAATCTTTTCCTTGTTCTAAATGCATTATGTTCCAAATAAAAAAGAAAAGAAAATGAGATGAGATGAAGTGTGCTTAATTTGTTAAGTTCTAAAAAGTGAGAAGTGAAATAGAAAGGCAAACTTTCTAGCAAAAATAAATATATAATTATGCATACAATTTAAGTGTATATAAGGGAGCAGCTGAAGGAGAGAGAGAGAGCGTTATAAAGCTTTGTTCACATGAAGGGCGCGTTTACACAACAACGATGTACTAAAAAAAAAAAACAGCGTACTGATGACAATGTTGTTGAAACGATCCTGTTCACACGGATCCGTGAAAATGACTAAAAATGCTGTATTCTGCTGCCAGGCCAGTAGTTGGCGATATCACTTTGTAAAGAAACACTACGCACCTATATATTTTGCCCCATCTATAATACTTTTTTTTTTCAAGTGCAGTTGCACTTAAACTGGATGATTGTGTGTATATTTATAAAAAATCTATTTTCTACATGACTACAACCTAATGATTGAATACAGCACTTGAATAGTCCAGCTTATATCCCTCATATCCTATTACTCTATTTCCTGAGCATCTTGTAATTGTGGATCTTGATGAGAACGGTCAGGACGAGCATCATTTCACTTCATGCTTAAAGTAGGAAAGTTATATTTCAGTCGTTTCTGTCCTCTGAAAGCCGAACTTCTGTAAAACAAAACAAAACCACAATTACAGAATGTAAACCTACTGAATTGTAAACTTGTTAATGCTAAAAATACATTTAAGTGCAGTTCGCCACAAAACAAAATTTTCTTGTGGTAAGAGAACATGCGTGGTTTGGTTTCTATAAATTAAATATGGTATTTATAGTTGTTACACTTTTTACTCCAGTGAATAGTTTGCAAGGTAGATTTATTTTTGAATGTCAATTCATATCTAGATACCTTAAAGTCCTTAGTACACATTTATTCCCCAGGAAAAGCGATGTAACACACACACTGAGCATGTTGTCACACTATTTCGGGCAAGTTGTTACAACGAACACGGTAATTTAAAAGCCTATTACAGGGTTTTCAGCAAAAATTTTCCCTAATTAATCTAAAGTCCCCCTGTGGTGAAAATCCAGCTTTTAATGTTGTCTATGTGGTGTTTTTAATATGTTTTAAGACAAACCATGTGTAAATTCATAATTCAACAGCATTGCTGAGTATTTTCTCTTTAAAACTGCAGTGAACCAAAAACAGTCTCAAAAACACGGTTTGAAATCACTGGTGTTTCTGACGTCACAAACTACCTTGTAACCAATCAGATCAACGTGTGGGCGGGCTTTAGCATATCATTAACAGTGAACTAGCAGAGGAGTCTTGAGAGAAGCCTGGTTATCCCGGTATATTTTTCTGTTGATATGAAATATCGGGTAGATTTAGCAATATAGCGGATGTATGATGTATATTACAATTTGACTCTGAGATGCCAATGGGAAAACATAGTTTGTGTAACATTAGCAACACATTATTAGCTGTTTGATAACATCGTCAAGCAAAAGGCTAATCATAATAATTATCGCTATGTGTCTGACGTTGTAAAGAGCGATACCATTGTGCAACGTTTACCTCAGTAAGTTGAGCGAGTGGATCTTTGAGCTGTGTGAGTGAGTGGAGGCGGGGCTCATTTGCATATTCATAGAACCGCGTATACTAAATGAGATAAGGGTGTAGAGTTACATTCAAGCTATTTTAAGGCATGAAGATTTTTTTTCACAGGAAAAAACGTTTAAATATCTAATTTTGGTGTTTTAAGGGATTTAATTATTGACTACAGGGGACTTTAACAACAAAAAAATTATTGAAAAATTCACTTAATTAAAGTTCTTTGAAGGGTGATTGATGTGTGGATTGATTTTGATTGAATTTTTTGTGCAGAGTAAAAGTAAATATATAATTTTATAATCCTAAGTACATATCCCAATATGAATATTATGAGACTTACCTTGTAGTTTAAAAAAATAAACAAGAAGACGGCAGCTGCTACAGGTACTGCGATTACAGGGATTAACCAAATTAAGATGGAAAGTTGTGAACGTTGTGGAGGACGTTGTGGACCCTCTGTAAAGGATGGCAAAAACAGGAAAAAACACAACTTTAAACGAGTTCACACATCAGATATACCTCAATCAGCTCATATCAGAATCCGATTATCTTACTCAAGCAGTATTTCTGTTTGCAATGAGGACAGTAACATTTATTCTTCTTAACACCTTAATTTAGTCATCAAACAATGTAAAAATGAAGGACAAAACTGAGGCCAACATGCTACAAGTGCAGGAATGACTCACATCAGTTTTGACTCACAATATTACTGTAAAATACTGACCTTCAACTTGAAGAATCAAGTTCCGGAGATCCTTATATCCATTGAGGACGACATTGTATTGGCCAGAGTTACTGACGTTGACATTCGGGATGATGAGACACAAATACCCTAGGGAAACTTGAAACTGGCACACCAATGCTGGGAGGTTATTACATGTCCCATTATTGCAGAAATATTCAGCACTTAATTCTCCTCGATGAAACGCCATCAGCTGATCATGCTTATCCAGTGTAGAAATGTTTAAAACGGGTTCGTTCACAGTCTCTCCCTGTCGAACGGTCTTCACAGTCGTGGGAACATTAGAGCTTGTACAGCTGGCCAGTGGAAGTAACAGTGCAACTGAAAAGGTATAGAACATATATTACTTTAAATAACATATGCATTAAAAAAATTTTGTTCACTTCAGAATTAAAATTTCCTGATAATTTACTCGCCCCCACATCATCCAAGATGTTCATGTCTTTCTTCAGTTGAAAAGACATTATGTGACCTTTCAACGTGAATACGGAAAACAAGACAAGCATTAGTGGATAAAAAGTATATAAATGTTTAATTTTTTTTATAAAATGAGCGATGGTTTGGCTAGATAAGACCCTTATTCCTCAGCTGGGATCATGTGGAGACTTTGAAGCTGCATTGATGCATTGAAACCGTTGGACCCCACTGAAGTCACTTTATGGAGAAAAATCCTGGAATATTTTCTTCAAAAAAACTTAATTTCTTTTCGAAAGACATGAACATCTTGGATGACAGTAAATTTTAATTAATTCTTATTCGCAAGTTATTTTTTAACTTCTTTATACTTAACCCTTTCTATTATTTTATAGCCTACATTTTATTTAATTTACCTGATTTCATTATTTATTTTCTATATTGTCTATTTCTGTACTGTATATCCCTTAAATGTTTTTTTTTTTTTTTTTGCCTATTAAAAAAATGAATGAACAACACGAAAAATTGTGGCGAAAAGTGTCCCAAATTCCTACGACTGAAATCAGTCAAATCACTGTATGCGGACTTGTGGATACCATGGGAATAAATTTGTACACTGAATGATACCTGTTGTTCGCGACTTCTCCTATAAAACATTTTTTGTTCTAAACTTCATATATAGCTCACTCCAAAACAAACATTTAACACATTGAAGGTTAGTGGACAGGCTATCAATAATTAAGCATTTAGCCGTTTTCTCACAAAAGTAGTTTATTAAGCATAGGCTACTCAAGCATCGGCATCCTTTTTTAAAAACAGCCTCTTGTCACCTTGCCAATAAGCGCCACCTGCTTGCCATAGCTGTAAATGTAAGCACAACAAAAGCTCACAAAGACAGATAGTGATTACAGTGGTCTGTATCTTAAACCTGCATTGATTGCTTACCTCCACTGTAACTGATTTACCCACACAAATGTTAATGCTTTGATGATAAAGCTAGAATGTCCACTAATGTGTTTATTTACAAAAAGGAATGAGCAGAGAAAACGTGAAAAATACATTTTTTTATTTTTATCTAAATTTTCATAAAACTGTAATTTAAATATATTATTTCTATAGGTTATACAAAAAGGACTAAATAAATAGGCTGAATAAGCTGATCTATAACATGTTAAATGGTGGTAGCCTAGGCTACACCCTCCTAAGCTCTCAGAAATGGTTAGACCGAAGTCTTCAGCAGCCAATGACACTGACTCGTTCAAACTGATTTTTAACGTGTATTTTCACGTTAAAATTGATTTTACTGTCTATGGTTAAATACGCGTATTTAACGCGTTGACTTGTCACACGCAAACAACACGTAGGCTATTTAACCCGTATTTTCACGCGCATATATTTAACACACACACATATTTAAATACATTTATGTTGTTAATAAATAACAATAATTTGTTGTTGTACCAGCAATATATCTAAGTTTTGTTTTTCACTTTAGAAATCTCAAATGTCATGATTTGCCAATACAAGAGAGTATCGGCACCTTTTCCCCCACTTCAAGAACTGTACTTACCGAGTATTAGGCACGCGATGTCAAGCAACATAAAGAGGATTCCTCTGGTTTCGAACATCGTGTCAGTTATGAAGATAAAGGCTTTATTTATTGCGTCCTCCAAAGTGTTCCCACAGTAAACAGACTAACGGAGAGTCCACTTCTAGAGCTCTACTGAAAGAGCCTAAAACGCGACAAGTAATCAGCCGGAGAGAAGGTAGAGCGAGCTACTTGGTTGTAGTTCCTTAGATAAGATGACCATTTCACCGCATGAGGTTAATAAGCGATGGCGAACAGGTGTTACATCGATATCTCTAGTGATGTTTCTCACTTTCAGACATGCCTGACAGTCCCTCTGACTCGAAATAAACCATTATCCCGTACCCGGAGTATATTTTACCCCAGGAAATCCAAAAGTTCATTGGACATGTTGGTGCTGAGAGAAGTGACGAGCACGAGCAGCTGATACTGAGCATGCGCGCACAGGTACAGCAGTTCTCGGATCACCAGTACAGAGAACAGTAGGCCTACACACACCGAGAACTGTTTATTTCGGACGTGTTCGACAGAGACAAACATACAAAGAGCTAAAGATCCACTTGAATACTGGAGAATGCAGAAACATGTCTACCCCCATCTATATAGGCTACATTGGCATTACAGTTTCCTTGTACCCCGGCCTCTTCTGTACCATGTGAAAGAGTGTTCTCTAAGGCTGGGGAAGAACTGTCTAAGAGGAGAAATAGACTTAACATAGCCCCAACACTGTGAAACAGCTTTTATTTCTTAATAAAAATAATTAAAAACTTTATCACCTTTCTGTCATTCCTACATACATAAAGCACTATCACTGCCAAGTTTGTGTGTGTGTGTGTGTAGAGATAATAGGCACATTACATCTTATTGAGTCATATAAGGTCATTTTATATTTTATTGACACTCTTTAATGGGTGAAGGAATTTATTTAATGGACAAATCAAACACAAACGTATAAGGCTTTTATTTGTACACATAACATTGAAACTATAGTGTGTTGTGGTTGGTTCATCTGACGGCATGATTCTAAGACAGAGCTTCTTACAAAGGCTTCTGGCTGCTTTATTTTAAATAAAAACCAGATGGCGCTGTTCTCGACACTCTCGAAGCTTTGAATCTTTTCCCGGAACAGTCGAGTAGTCAGGGGAAAGCCAGGACAGCCTCCCCATCCCTACAAGGTGGCGTGTGAGTGTGTGAACTGGTTGAAATGCGTGAGACTTGAGAGCCCTGCACTAGTTTGAAATATGCCAATTGAAGAGGCTGAATCATCTTTGTCGTGCAATTCTGAAATGTAATGATAATGTCTTACCTTAATAAGTAGCATAGCGTTCGATCTCCCGGAATCGATTCGAGACACACCTCTCTCGTGAAATGCTTGCATGCTCTGCCTGAACTGCCAAGTCACGAGAATGTGAGTCAGTAGACAGTAGTCACGAGACATAGCCAGTAAAAAAAAAAAAGAAAGAAAAGAAAATAGGTCACACTCCACATGTATCCTGCAAACACAAAAGGGGTGTGTGTGTGAAGAACTGTTTGTTGTTGTTTTACCTTATAGCAAACAAAATAAATCACAGATATCTGACGCACACAAAAAGGTTTTGTTCAATAGCTTAACATTCTGGCTTCATGAAACATACCTTAAACAAAATCACTTACTTTTTTTAATTATTAATGGCATGTCTTTTCCCAGATCAAGTATAGAAAAAAAGGATGGAATCACTTAATGTTGAGGGGTAAAAATGAATAAAAAACCCAAAACACAATTAGTACTTTATTGCTCCTCCTCTGACTTTTATGACAGCCTGGATTCTTTGAGGCATCGACTTCACTAATAAAAAACAATTTTTTCCCCATCAATCTGCTTCCAACTTTCTCGAATAGCAGTTGACTGTTCACGTCATTGAGTTGATATGCCTTTCCTGAAGAAAAGCTTTAACACTCATCCTCATTGTCATCCTGAAAAATGTACTTAATAGTAGTTCCTGACTTCATTACTAAACCCATTTTCTATGGATGGAAAGAGAAAAATGTCCAAAATGTCATTGTTCACCTGTGCATTGATTGCTGAGGTAATGATTTCCATCTCCCCTGGTCCTTTACCTGACATCATAAATGATTTGGGAAATTTGATTGTTTTATTCAGGCAGTCATCTTTATATGTTACATTAGAACGGCACCAGACTACAGTTCCAGAATCATCTTCTTGACAAATGCAAATTTGTTATTCATCACTGAATATCGCTTGGATCCGATCATCCACACTTCATGATTGCTTCTCCTTAACCCACTGTAATCTTGTTTTCTTCTGTTTTGGTGTTAGTGCTGGTTTTTGTCTGGCTTTTCGGTTTGTAAATCCCATTTAATTTAGCCGTTTTCTTACAGTTCTGTATGTGTGTGTATTTATGTATAAATATATGTTTCAAAAAGAGAACCCTAGAAAAAGCTTAACTTCATTATTATATCTGCTTGATGTATTGTCTAGATTCTAAACACACGTTTAGACAGTTTATATTTTATAGACGCTTCACAGCATCATGTACACATCCCTCTGATAATCAAGAATTCACTCGTATCAAAATGCATTTTGTTGTTGAATGTGTTCGGTCATATTTAATGAGAGACACTGTAAACATACAGTGACTATAGAAGAAAATGGGATCACACTGTATTTTTCCACAAATATCAGCACATCTGTTGTATTTATCAGCAAAATAATAATTTGAAGAACAGATCAAGTTTTTAACCAAAATATATCAGTTTGATGATGAGCATGAGTTTCCTAATTAATTTCTCTTGATATCATGAACTCAGTCTATAGCAGTGAGGGCTTTAAAATCGAATCCTCATGTTTAGTCTCTTCCAAAACCAAAATGAAGCAAATTTGTACTTGGAGCATTAAAACTAAAAACCTACAGGTATAAGACAAAAGCAAAAGATGGTTGCTTTCCACAGCAAAGTCACACCAAAACAAAATCTCCACACTCTGAGTCCGGTTTAATGGCGGATCGACTGGTGGGTTTGATCTCTGTGAGGTTTCGTAACCTTGTTGGCTGGCATGAGAACTACTGAAATACAAAAGTGGGCGAGGGATCTGGATCAGTCGCTCTGCTCTCTGGTGTTTCTGTGGTCAGGAGGAAGCCAGTGTCTTCGAGGACTTTGAGTCTGATAGAGGCTTCAGTCAGTGGAAAAGAGATCTCCGGCAGACGGCAGCGGTGCGAGACCGCCCGTGACGTTCGGGAGGAGAGACAGATCCGGAAGACTCTGGATGTGCGACTTGAGCTCCTTCCGCACTTGTGTGACACGAGCCAGCTTCTGCTTGTATTCCTGCAAGAACACGTGATAATCAATCAATCAATGGATCAGACAAAGTTCACTACTGTTCAAACTACATATAAACCAAGGCTGTAATTGGTCTTTTTTAATTGAAAGGAATTAAATAAATAATGGATTAAAAGGGATTTAAGGGAATAAGGAGTAAGAACGGATCTAACTGTAGTTATGAAGTTATCAATTTAAATGGGCGGTTCAGGATTTTGGACATCGGACCTCATTTCCAAGTTAGCCTGGGTGTTATTCATCAGTGGAGACAGTTTTCAAAAATTTTCATCCAGTCCTTCCAGTTGTCAATGCGCTAGTATCTGCTAGCCTGCCATTAACAACAGTTTTACCCACTCCACAGTACACCAAAAGCAAATCAATTATAACGCCAGACTATCAATGTAAATGTCTGTTGAGAGAATAATGTTAGAAACCAAAGTACTCTTGCATCTTAACGATCGCATTACATTTTTTTTTAAAGTTGAATATAATATCGTAATATTTATATCGTAAAACAGTTGCCAAATATTAAATGTTTTGCTATCTATTTTTTCACTGTTAAAACTAAAGCATCACGTTGGAATTCACACTAGTCTTTTATCTGTTGTAATATTTCACAATAATACTGTTTTTACTCTATTTTTTATCAAATGAATGCAGCCTTGGTGAGTATAAGACTTCTTTTTTATTTTTTATTGTACAAATCTTACAAACCCCATACTTTTGAATAGTAGTGTTCTTCAGAAACACTTAAAGGAAACTGAATTAATGCATTAACGCAAAAATGTCTTTCCAAACACGTTTGACTTACTTTCTTCCATGAAACACAAAAGGAAACATTACAGAATATCAGAGCTTGTTTTCAAAAGTACCATAAGAATATTAAAAGTATTATAAAAGATGTGCATATGACATGTCTTCTGAAACCAGTTTTGTGTGAGGAATTAAACCGAAATTTAGGATCAAGCTCAATTATAAAAACAAAGGCAGATTTATCAGTGAATAATGATTTAATGTTGGTCTTTTTGTCACACAAAGATATCGGATGACTTCAGAAAGCTTGGGATACATATGTAAGTCATATGGACTACATTAATAACACTATTTTAGAGCTTGAAGGTCAAATAAATAAATCATGTCCACTTTCATATTGTATTATATTGAAAGAAGAAGCTCTGATATTCAGCAGATGTTTTCTCATGAGAGAGAGAAAATCAAAGCGGTTTGGAAAGATTTCTGAGTGTCTCTGGTACCTCCAGCTTCTTCTCCCTCTCGTTGAGCGCCTCCTTCTGGCTCTGGATGTATTCTGTGAGCATACGGGCCAGCTGTCTGCGGTCCTCTAGCTCCGCGGCCAGCCGTCCGTTATACTCCGCCAGCAGAAGACAAGCCTCGTCCACCGTCTTCGACAGCTTATCTGCCGCCTGTTTATCTGCAGAGCACAGAGAGTTTCATCACATGACCACTTCTGTCAGACAGGGTCAGGGAACACTCACACAGAGGTGAGGGAATTTAATATTTTATATTAATATTAACCATTAATATTAAACCTGTGACAACACCGGTGTTACACTGCAAAAAACACTGCTTTTCTTACTTCGTATTTTTGTCTTGTTTCCAGTCCAAATATCTAAAAATTCTAAAAATCAAGATGCATTTACTAGATGAGTAACATGACATAAGATATTAAGTCTTGTTTTCTGGGAAAATAACTAAAAATGAAGTGAGTTTTTGCTTAAAACAAGCTAAATTATCTGCCAATGGAGTAAGAAAAATAATATTGTTTCCGTTTGAATTAATATTATTTTTCTTACCCCATTGGCAGATAATTTTGCTTTTTTAAGCATCAGCTCACTTAATTTTAATTAATTCCCCCGGAAAACAGGACATATCATCTTATTTCATGTTGCTCATCTAGTAAATGGATCTTGATTTTTAGAATTTTTATATATTTGGACTGGAAACAAGACAAAAATACTAAGTAAGAAAAGCATTTTTTCAGTGACCGATTACACCACACATCTTACAAGAAAATATATTTGTCAATTATCTGTGCTTACTTTGATCTTTAATGTTAGTTATTTACACGGTTCCCTTTCTTTGAACAAAGTGAATGCTTGAACAAGGGTGATTAAACACAGGATGGGTCACGGCTAGGACGACTGACAGGTTTCACACCGGACGTGTCACATTTAGTTTAAAGCGCCAGTCCAAAACACTTAATCTAGTTGCACTTTATTTTACAGTATGTGTACTTAGTGTACTTACCTAAGAAAGTACTGGGTAATATAAGGTAACTGCATGGGTTGAGGTTAGGTTTAAGGGTAGGTTCAGGGTTAGTACCCAATTATTGTAATCAATCAATCAATCAAAACTTATTTATAGAGCACTTTAACAATCCAAAGTGGACAGAAAGTGCTGTACAGTAAAACAATAAATTAATACACAAAAAGCCCTAAATACAAAGCTCACACGACCCATAAAATACAAATAAAAACAATAACAAACATATATAGAGACAATAAAATCAAAACAACCAAAACAGGAATTGTCAATTTCAGTTATCATAGGCCAAGGAAAAGAGGTGGGTTTTAAGAAGAGGCTTAAAAACAGATAATGAAGATGCCCGTCTAATGTGCAGAGGAAGATCGTAGGAGCTGCTATAGCAAAAGCACGTCCCCTTTAAGCTTGCGCTTTGTTTTGGGCACACTTAGGAGCAGTTTATCGGCTGACCTGAGAGATCGGGAAGGTCTATAAGGATGTAGCAGCTCAGAGATATATGGTGGGGCACGACCATTTAGGCATTTAAAAGCAAATAAAATAATCTTAAAATGGATCCTTTGGTGTATAGGCAGCCAATGTAGTGAGGATAAGATTGGGGAAATATGCTTGTATTTACGTGTTCCAGTTAAAAGACGTGCAGCAGCGTTTTGCACCATAGAGGACCCACTGACCCCCACGTACAGTCATTACAGTAATCCAGCCGAGTGGTGACAAGGCATGGATTACTGTCTCAAAGTGCTGCCTAGAAAGAAGTGGCTTTATTTTGGCCAGTTGCCTCAATTGAAAAAAACTTGTTTTAACCACTGACCTTATCTGTCTGTCAAACTTAAGCTCGGAGTCGATTTTAACCCCTAGGTTAGTGATTGTAGGCTTGATATATTGACTCAAGTCACCCAGATCGGCACGGGGGTCCCAGTGGTGCCACCAAAAAAACATCCCTTCTGTCACACTTTCATTAAAACTTAAAAAGTTAAGAGCCATCCAGGCCTTTATGTCATCAAGACACTTAAGTAATGGATCAACAGTTTCATCATTATTATAATAACTATAATAAGTACATGTACATGGGGTACTGTAAAATAAAGTGCTACCGTTAATCTAATCACCAAACAGGCAAAAGTTCAATTCAAGAATGAACAAAGTGGAGTCGATGAGTATGAAGTTCAGTGTTTAAAAAAACAGAGCAAATGGAAAGAGAAAGAGTGATCTATATTATTATAGCTCTCTATATGAAGCATATAGACTTCATTCAAGCTAATGAAGCGCCATTTTGACGAAGAACCTAGAAGAGAAGAAATTGTTGAATAAAGTCATTATTTTTTTTAGTGCACAAAAAGTATTCTCGTCGCTTCATAATATTACGGATAAACCACTGTAGTCACATGGACTATTTTAAAAATGTCTTTTCTATCTTTCTGGGCCTTGAAAGTTGCAATGATGCTGCTGCCAATTAAGGGACAGAAACTCTCGGATTTCATCAAAAATATCTTCATTTGTGTTCGAAGATAAACGAAGTCTTCCGGGTTTGGAACAACATGAGGGAGAGTAATTACTGACAGAATTTTCATTTTTGGGTGAACTATTTTAATTAGGGGTGTAACGGTTACAAAATTCACGGTTCGGTTCGAAACGACACAGTGGTGTCACGTAGGGCTGTAGTCAAGACCACCTTTGTCGAGTCCAAGACCAGGACTAGTCGAGTCCAAGTCAAGACCGAGTCCAAAGAGGTTCGAGTCCGAGTCAAGACCGAGTCCAGGACAGGAAAAAAAAGTCTTATGCACGACATTATCAAGACAATCATTTTGGGTTATTATTTGTTGATCTAAAAGCAAAAACAGTGTCACAACACCCAGGATTTTTAAGTATAGACATTCCCCTTGACATCATATAATCTTCTAATCTAAAGAAAACAGAATGATGACATATGGTGATACCTCATAATAGCAGTGTTTCACTGTGGATCTGAAAGACGCACACTTTCACATCCAGATAGCCCACATCACAGGCCATTCTTGAGACTCGCCATCGAGGGACAGGCTTATCAATACACAGTTCTGCCGTTCGGTGTGTCTCTAGCACCCGTACATTTACAAAGTGCATGGATGCGGCGCTTTCTCCCCTGAGACTCCGGAGAGTGCGCGTGCTGACGACAACTGGCTGGTTCTGGCGCCGGCTCACACCAGAGCAAATAAACGGCTTTTATGTGTGCTTACTAGGAACATAATAAAGACACCAGGACTCGGTCGAGACCAAAATCCATATTTGGCAAGACCAGTGGCCGAGACCGAGACAAGTCCGAGTCCGAATACCAGCGAGTCCGAGACCATAGAAAAACTGTCTCGAGTCCAAGACCGGACTCGAGTACTACAGCCCTAGTGTCACGGTTCCGTACGTTTTCGATACAGCAAAAATAAAGAAATGCCAGAGAATTGAACTATTATTATTTATTAAAATAAATATTATTTTTAGATAAGTGTGAGTTTTCCTACATCTTAAAAACTTTTAGTTTTATAAATGGGGGAAATCTTTGAAGGATGAACAAACAATGTTTTGGTCATCACATTAAAAATAACATTTAAATATGATAATATTTGAGTTTTGAAGTGCTGGAAAAAGATGTGTGACGTACTTGAAAGCATTTTACTGTTCCTGCCAAACTTTCATGGTTACAGTGAGTGTTACTACAGTAAATCCATGGTGAATGTTGCTGATCTGTGGACTTAAAGCCTATAACTAGTTCATTCATGGCACAATGTTTCTCCTGGTTTCCACGTCAGTGCTGTTTGATCAGTTAATAACGCAGAAATTTTAATGTTTCTCACTAAATCTCGCAGCGATGTTATTACTTCAGTGGAGAATTCAAATGCTTTCTTTACTGGATCTCTCAGCGCTGTGTAGGAACAAAATGTTCAGTTTGTAATGCGTACCGAACCGAAAGCCTCGTACCGAACGGTTCAATACGAATACGTGTATCGTTACACCTCTACTTTTAATGCATGTTTGCATGGAAAACAAGTGAGGACTCACCTGTGATCTTCTCTAGAAGGGAAACGTCCTGCACTTCCTGTGGAAGTGATGCGATCTTCTGTCTCACGGCCGCGTCACCAGACGCCGCGTTCTCTAGATCCTGCAGCGCTTTCACCAGATCCTCCGTCTGTGGGATCAGGACATTCATCACCATCAAGCATTCAATCATTCTTCACTAATCTGGAGAGATGCATCTCTAAAATCTGACCAGATGAGCCATATTCAAAATGGCAACATCGCAATAATAGTGGAAACAAATACAATAATTATTATTTTTACCATAATTGATCAAAGAATCAAAGGTTAAAATCAGGGTTTGATTCTTTTTCTTGACTTTTTCACTCACCGGCCAATTTGGCTACAAAATTTTTAAGTTACTGGCCATTCAGAACTTCTACTAGCCAAAAAAGAGAAAAAAAGAAAAAAAAAGAAGAAAGAAACCAGATTAACTACGTCACAGCATATATATATATAAAATTTGGATTTTATACATTCATTTCTCATTTATTATTCAAACCAAATCCTGTCGTCCAGCATCTCCTCCTTCCTCTTGTATTTTAGATGGACAGATCAATACAGTACAAAAAACATCAAAAAAATGTAGGATGTTGGAAAATAACCATGTCTTTTCTGTTAACCAAATGCTTTTTAATCTTCGCTATTGCTTCAGTGCAAATGAACAAGCGTGCCGTTATTTGTTGTTTAGTGACGGCTGTGTTCAAGTAAGTCAGATATGATTATTAAGTCAGATTCTGTGCAATACTCTGTATTTAATATATCATGAGGACTCGAGTTGAGTATTTGCTCTAAATCTGGACAGATTTGGCTTACACAAACTTCCCCAGCAAAGTGAGTAAACATAGTAACACGCCAAATTGGCTGGTGATTTGAGAGCGTTACTCGCCACAGTTGATTTGACCATGCATTTGGTGTGTTGGCGGGTGTTAATTCATTAGAATCATGTTTCTTTGAGTCGGTGTAAATCATACCAGCTGTGGAGCGGCTGCGTCCGTCTCATGAGGAGAGTACTGAACTCTGTAATCATCATCTTCCTCCTCCTCTTCCTCCTGCACCTTCTGGTAGCTTCTCTTCAAGTTTTTTCTATCATCTGCCACAAAAGAGCATGCAACTGTTACTTCACACATGCTCATCCTTTATTCAGACTATTTTCTGAGTGTTAGAATAATATTGCAGTTATGAAACACATGGAAGTCTGGGAATGATGTAGTGGCAGAAATAAAATCTCTCTCATATTTGAGCTGCTGCTTCTTTTTTGTCTAGATTGCAGCTCTGCTCGTCAAACAACTGCACCAGGTGCATCCTGGGATGCTTTTAAAGAACCATTACAGGAGGAACATGTGATGAGCACTTCATCATGCTTTTCAATTCTAGATTTTAATGAAATTCAAAGCTAATTTCAATTATTTTAGCAAAAACGTTAAGATGAAAACATCTTCAAGATCATGAGAAATGAAAACTTTAGTCTGTTTAGTGATGCATACTACTAATTTCTGCAGTATGTATATTGTGCACAGAATGCAAATTTAATTTTATTAAAAATGTACTTAATTGGTTTTACGCACAAAAAAGTGCAAAATACCCATCCAGTTATCTGTGGAAAACCCATTTCAACACACTATAATATGATTTGGTTCTCTGATTCTAACAGTATTAGCAGTCTAACAGTACTCTCTGATATAATAGTATTTAGGACGGTATTTAGTATTTAGTATGCGGTTTGTGACGCAGCATATGAATTCAGACACATATGTTGGCGTACTATTTTTCGCATACTATTATACAATAGGGAAGTATTCGATTTCTTTTTGACTCATTATTTGACTAGACTGCCAGACGTTAAGACAGACATCTTTACACAGATAACCATGATTAAATGCATTTTGGATATTGGATTTTTCTATGCTTTGTTACTGTTATCACTCTTTTGTGCTTAAAAACCAATAAACAAATCTGGGAGAAAAAGGACATTTGCATATTTTAATGAGCACAATGCACATATTGCTAAATGAATATGTGTAGTATGGGTAGCATGACACACTAAGCATACACTACCAGTCAAATGTTTGTCAGTACACATTTTGCAGTACGCTGGTGTTATTCTGACCTGTGGGCTTGTGTTTGGGACTGTCTGAGTCCTCAATAGCCAGTTTGAGCTGCTGGATGAAGTCGGGACGGTACAGGCTACGCTCTTGCCAGATATTCAACAACCTCTCCATGTGCTTCTTTCCTCCGTCATCTCCATCTCTGCCAGAGAAACACACACAACACACATGAGAAAGGACACAATCCTGCCGATGAACACATGAAGCACGTGTGAAGGGGAGTTTACCTGGCCACGTGTGAGCAGGCGTCCACCAAGACGCCTTCGAAGTCTTTAGTGAACTCAGGACCCTTTTTCTTACTGTTCTGAATCACGTCATTAGCCAGATACAGGAACGTCAACTTCCTGTTTCTTTTAGCTAAACAACAAACACATTTTATTCGATTTTAATCATTATTAACTTTAAAACAAAGTTTCAGTTTAAATGTTTGAGCATTTCATTGCCTAACCTTGTCTTCACAAACAAGATGACTTGTGCAAACTAAACTCAGAAAGTTAAAGTTTGGTCTTAGGTTGTGTTCACACTTGTAGTTCAGTTCGCTTGGTTTCTTTGGCCAGACCAAAACAATAAATAAATTTAGCATTTTATCACCGAACCTAAAGGCATAGGGATACGTTCACAACCTGACTGATCGGCTTTTTTTAATGTGTATTATACGACGAAACGAACCGAAGATCCAAAACAATGCTGTGTTCTGGGATAAATGCACTCGTTGTATGTGCGTAGCTACATATGATGGTATTTTGACCAGCTGAGAACTCGTGAAGAGCTTATAAAATGTGTAAAGGAGTCAAAACAGCGTCAGGAATCCCTCCGTCACACACACAAACACAGATCTGCTGTGAGGAGATACGGTTCTGATGCCTGTACTGAACTGTGATGGGCAACATCGCAACTTTGACAAGAAAAAAAAGTTTTGTCCTTTTTTAGGGTCGCATCTTGTGACATCACGTCCTGCTTTTGGTTCGTTTAAATGTCTTTGGTCCGTGTTGCGTTCATATTTCATTCGAACCGCACCAGAGTTGGTTTGGAAGGGAACTGAGTCTGTGTTCACACGTGGCATGTTTGATTTAATTAAAACAAACTCTGGTTTGATTGCTCTGTCAGTGCGGTTCATTTGAATAAGTGTGAACGCCTCCATCCGAACCGAAGGGTCTCGTCCACTTCCAAACCAACTCTGGTGCGATTCGAGTGATATATGAACGCAACACAGACCAAAGAAATACAGGACGTGATGTCAAAAGATGCGACCCTAAAAAAGGACAAAACGTTTTTTTCTCGTCATAGTCGTGATGTTGCCTGTATTTGCAGATCTGTGTTTGTGTGTGTGACGGAGGGATTCCTGACGCTGTTTTGACTCCTTTACACATTTTATAAGCTCTTCATGAGTTCTCAGCTGGTCAAAATACCATCACATGTAGCTACGCACATACAACGAGCGCATTTATCCCAGAACACAGCATTGTTTTGGATGTTTGGTTAGTTCCTTCACAAAATATATGTAATAAAAGCCAATCAATCAGGTTGTGAACATACAGTATCCCTAAGCCTTTAGGTTCAGTATCTTTAGGTTCTGTGTTTTTAGGTTCGGTGTTAAAAATGCCAATGTGAACGCTAAGCGGATCAGGACAATTTTTTTTGTGTGTGTGCAAGTGCAATCATACCCGGAGACACATCTTTTCAGCGTCTCAGTCCGTTTGTTTGGTGGCACCAGGGTTCAGATTGCAGCGTTCACACTTATTCTAAAGAATGACATGCACCACACATGCCAAGTGTGAACACAACCTTATATTCCTGTGTGTTCCCTTTAACTAGCACTGTGAGCCTGAAAGTGCAGCTGACAGCAGTGAAACGGCCTCGTACCTTTCTTCAGCTCTCTGTGCCACACGCGCACGATGAGCGATGAATGTTTGCGGTGATGAATGATCCACAGAGACAGAGTCTGAACGCTCTGCTGAGAGTTACTCAGTTCAGACAGCTTCTTCTCCAGCGCGGACTCGGAGAACGACGACATGCTGATCGCTCTCTCTCTCTCTCTCTCCAAACAACCCTGAAGAAAACACATCAGGTTAGAAACAGGGCTGAAGCTTCTCATGCCAAGTCAAGTTTTATCTAGAGCACAAGTTTAACACAACCGTAGTTGATCCAAAGTGCTTTACTGTACAATAAATCAATAAAATAAAGAGAAAAGTAGTAGAAAAAAAAGGAGATAAAAATCAAAATCATTCAGTGTATATACATACATACATAACGTAGAACAGCGACTAATTTAAAATACATATACAACATTACTCGAATGCAAGAGAGTAAAAACAACCTTGACAACTACCCATCTCATGCCACGGAGTTGCATTTTACTTGCTTAAATGTTGACGCCAAAACATGTGGCTTGTGGGAAAAGGTGGACCCTAATATTCATTATAATATAATATATAAAGAATATGGGTATTTGACGATATGTCATACAGGACACTGATAAATGTTTGTTATTCTGCACCTGAAACTACTTTTAAAATAAAACTTTTGTCTAATTTCTTTTTTATTATATTATATTACATTACATTATATAATTGCTTAGACGAGGAACATTTGTATTTTTATTTACTTTTACTGCAGGGCCATTTTAAATGGACTACTGGAAAAAAATGTAAAATGGTGATAAAATATACACATTCTCTCATATGGTTACATACATTTTAATCTAGAAGCTTGATATTAAATAAAAATGCAATAATAATATTAAATTCTATTAGTCACCTAATCTCATACATACACATTATGCATGTATTTGACATGAAATATTGTGGTGTGACATACTATACACCATCTTAAACTACTTTTGAAAAGCATTTAGCTTAATTTTAAATAATTATTATGCATGCAGGATTTATGACCTACTTGTATTAGAGAAACCACATGGAGAATTTGTACTTTTAAAAATAACCTCATATAGTAAAACATCGTATATATAACGATATAGTCTGGTTGCATATATGTGTGTGATTAATAAATGAGATATAAGAGAGTTTGAACTCCATGCATAGTCCGAGTTATTGATTAGTAATGCATCATTTCTGAGACATGCAATAAACAAGATCAATACAGAAAAAGCAAATTAAGCAGATAACATCAACAAATCAAGCCAACAACTAAAAATAAAGGTTAATACATTCTCACCTGTCAGCAGTTTTAGTTGGCTAATCTGGATTTAACTTCAATATGGCACAACACACGCGGAAACCCCTCAAATACCAACTACCGCGGATTAGAAGGGTAGTTTAAGTCGAAATATTAATAAATCGAGTTAATAAGGTACAAACCTCTGTATATATTCCTCGAAACTTTTGGAGAATGTTTGAACACGATGGGATTTTGTTGCAAGTTGGGTTGATAAACAAACGAGCGTCGCGCGCGTGACGTCATTGAGACGCGACATCATGCTGGATGTGTCTTGTACAGCACTGTAATCTTCACTTCACTACTTGTGTCGCTCTGAATAGAAATAGCAATAATTCGCAAGTAATGTCTGTTTTTGTTTCTTACAAAAGGGGTTTATGAATCCCAGCCTTTGTTTGGTAGCTGGTATAGAGGATTGTTTTTCTCTATATGGACTGATATGGTAATTTTATCTTTAATAAAAATTAAACAGGACTTGAATGTCATGTTGTAAGCTTGAAACTGCATATGTGCTGCTGCTGCTGACATGACTTCGCTGGACTGAACCACTCAGAGTAAGTATTATGGGGATTTTCAGGGGAGGGGCTGTAAATAAATGTTCAAAATACTTTTTTTCTTTACTTATTATAATTAAACTTGACCATTAGACAAGTTGTATTTGCATTGCACTTAACAACTTTAAGTTTTAAATATGCTGATTATGCATAATTTTATTAATCATGCACACAAACAAATATGATACAGGACATTTCACGTTTTAATGTGATTTATAGTTGGTAGCCTAATTGTCAAACTTCTCTCTCTCTCTCTCTCTCTCTCTTTGCCTGTTTGTTTGCATTTGCTAGACTATATAACCAAAATGTATCTCAAAAAATCAGACAATGAATACTTACTGATGCTACTTTGTTTAATTGCCATAAGATTAGTAAAATCCATTAATATTGCTAACTATTATTTTGAATGTTTTCTGAAAGTTATAGTTCAGAAAAGCAAACTGTTAAGTCCCCACTGAATAATTGCAATGCCCGGTACACATTGTATGATTTTGGGCTGTCCCAGACGAAAGATGACCAATCGTGGTGATTTCTGTGGTTGTGGCTCCTAAACGGTGGTTCTACATCGAGGTTCAAAGGCGGCCTTTGTCACGGTCTTGCGACCAAAGATAGCCTGCGATAATTTTCTGACAGTGTCAGAAATTTTGCATAATCATGATAGTGTGTTTGCAGCTGTATGACCTACGTCTACTGACTAACTACTAAAAATCCATCATAAAATGGCGTTTTGATCAACGCGTCATGGCGCTAAAACTTAAAACTACTTACTTCAAGCTCCATATGCAACATTGGCATGCCAAGTTGGCCTTTTTTGCCTAGAAATGACCATCCCCATATTCTTCTCTTTCGCTTCCTCTTCTTTTTTTCATCGCACATAAAACCACAATATCCATAGTGTGGTGCATCTTGCTCTATTTGTTTACCAGTAGCGCATGCTAATAACGTTTTATTCTTTTATACTAACCTACGATTCAATAGGTGTCATCATCGTACAGTCTACATACAAATCATACCCAATTTTATTAGATTAATGTTGTACAGTGTGATTTGTAATCGCAGTCTGTAGCAGGGGTAATATTGAAATAACTTTTCTCTTTGTCATAAATTCTCTCATGATGACTTTATAATCTTCCTTTGCAGATCTCATATTCCATACATGGAGAATGGCTGAACATCAGATCGAAGACCCAAAGATTGCATTTGCATATCTCCGCCCATCATGTGTCCTCCTGACCAAAGAACCAACATCCACGAACGTAGAAGCTCTTAGTGGTCATCTCCGCGGTATAAGTGATGGAGCTCTCCAACAGCTCCAGGACTATGTACTGTTTCCCCTCAGATTTGTCCTCAAAATCCCTGGCTCCAAGCGGGAGGGATTTATCCAGGCGGTCATGGAAACCATGACGTATGTGCTGGAGAACACATGCGTACAGAGTTGGGATACTCTTCGGGAACTTTTCTCTGAGTTGTGCCTTTGTCTTTGTTCACCAAAAGACCCGGGAAAGCCCGCCATTTCCTCTGAGGAACTAAAGCTGGCCGTCCTCAGATGCCTGGACACCCTCTTGCACTCGGCCTACGGTGACATTGTTTTTAAACTCTACGAGCCAAGCATGTTGCCCGGACTTGGAGCAGCCGTGTCGCTGCTTCTGGCACTTGCAGAGCATGAAAAGGCAAGGGGAGTTCAATTGGCTTCCCTTAAATGTCTCCTTTCTTTATTTCTACAATGCAACTGCAAGGAGGAACACATCGAGCCAGGACAAAACGAGAGGTATCTTCTTGGACGTGCCCTCGCCACATTTTTGCCTGGCATTTCTCGAGCGCTGAGTGAGGTAATAAGCGGAGACATAAGACAAGGCCATGCAGTCACGATGAAGGCCATGAAGGTTTGGTACAAAGCGGTAGGACTGGTAATGGCCGATGAGCAGCTTCAGAAGACAGATATTGCCAGGGCAGCTGGGGATCTGGGGAGGGTTGAGGAGCTGGTTGTAAAGAGGACTCCATCTTGGCGCAAAGCCACTTCCCAGCGCCTTGCCATAGTCTTACAAAAGATAATTTCTTGCACTTCTTCCCACCCACACTGGAGAATCAGGCTTGAGTTGGTCAATCTATCCCATCTTCTCCTTTCTCAGTGCAGCCAGTCTGTGGGTGAATGTGTTGGTCCTCTACTGGAAGCATTGGTAGGTGCCATCAACGATGAGGAGCCTGAGGTTAAGAAAAGGTGCAATGCTGCATTGAATGAAGTGGCACAAAAAGGTCAAACCAATGGCGGACAGGACTTTACAGACGTTCTATCTGAAAACCTTCATAGCTTGGCGTCATCCTTACCTCGACTCATGAGAACATCGGATGACCAACGCAAGCTCTTTGTCCTTAACGTGTTCCTTGGGTACCTCAAGATTCTGGGACCTAAAGTTGATGCAGTACTAAGGTCATCAGTCCATCTTGAGCGTATCTCCAAAGCATTGATGCAGGTGATGGAGCTTGACGTTACGGATGTGAAAATCATTGAGGAGAGAACTCTTAAGTCTTCAACAGACCTGGGACCAGATGTGCACCAAGTCCCATCCCAGAGGAAATATTTCCTCTACTTCACAGACGAAAGGATATTCTCAGCGCTCGGGAAGATCTGCCGCATGTTGGGATACTACGGAAACCTCTACCTTCTTGTTGACCGCTTCATGGAATTGTACAAGGAGTCCTCGGTTTACAGAAAGCAAGCTGCTTTGGTCCTCAATGAGGTACTTGTTGGTGCTGCAGGCATTGGGGTAGAGACAGACAACTCTAGGATTGATAGCTCAGGAATTAACCAGTCTAGAACAAATCAAGAAGACTTGAAATCTTCAATCATGTCTATCATCGAGGAGTACATCAGTTTGAGCAACTGGCATCTCCCTACAGTCTCAGAGGCCTTGGAAGGGAAACTTGAGACTACAACCTCCTTAGTGCCCAATTATCCAGAACGAAACTGTCTCCAACTGCTTCCAGCATCCAAAACCCCAACGCTCCACCAACTCAACAGCAACATCTGGCAAATCTGTATCCAGTTGGAGGGTATCGGAGGCTTCGCCCTGGCTTTAGGCACTGATTTCCGTCTGCTTCTCATGACATCCCTATACCCTGTGCTGGAGAAGGCCGGAGATGAGTCGCTTCTCGTCAGCCAAGCAGCTTTCAACGCAATGTGCGACCTCTGCAAGGCTTGCGATTACAGTTCTCCCAGGGAGCTGGTCATCAAGAATTCAGACTACCTCCTCAATGACGTTTCTCTAAACCTCGCCAGACCCAGCATTCACCCTCATGCTCAGAGAGTTCTTGCGGTCATGTTCACTCACTCGGATGCCAGTCTGCTGCCTCTAGTGGCCGATGTGGTGCAGGACGTGTTAACGGCACTTGATCTCAGCTATGACCAGAAAACGCCACAGTTCTGTAGTGTGCTGCACTTACTCATGAAGGCACTTGGTGAGTCTTACTTAAATTTACTTACTTAACCCTCTGGTGCTCTTCGCGTGTCAGTCAAAAATGACCGAATTTTTTATTTTTTTTGTCAATGAAATGAATGTACAATATTTTAGTTTGATAATGTTTTTTATTTAATATTTTGTATTTTTAGGGGATTTTTTTATACTAAATTATATGCATGCTGTATTTATAATCCATTTATTAATTTTTTTGAGCATAGAACTGAAAATTAAATTTCCAACTTAAACTGTCGTAAATGTCGAATGCTATGGAGCACAGACTTAAGTTTGATCTCTTTTCAAAAACGACACTTGGCAGGTTTTTGCTGAATTGAAAAAAGTTTTAAAAAGTGAACTTAAAAAAAGTAACAGAATTTTACACGTTTTGTTATGAAAAATGCAACAACAACAAAAAATACTATTTAGCAAGTGCCAAAGCCTTTACTAAGTTTCGTACCATTGCAATGAAGTAAAAAATTCTAAAACAAAAAAAAATGTTTTGGTCAAAAATGACCGAAGAGCATCAGAGGGTTGGAACAATTCTACTATTATGTATTTGTTGCAAAATGTACTCTCTGGAGTTTGAAAAAGCCAAATGTGTTTTACCACAGTGAGATGGTTCCCTGCTACTATGGGACACCAAAAGCCATCCAGCAAAGACACCCAGAATAAAGAGTGTGTGAATTTGAGGCAGTTTCTCCTGGACTATAAGAAGCAGAAGGAGCTTGCTGAAGGCATTGGGGTAGAGGAGGAAGATCCTAATGAACTAGGTTTGTAATTTTGATTTATTCATGTTTGTTCTGCACCCCTAACTTTAATAATTAAACTTAGATGTAAATGCTGTTACCTTTCTAAGGAATCATACTTACCTGGATGATAAAACTGGGACTTCAGCCAAATCTAGCAGGGTTGTGGTCCATTCGAACTTGAATTGAGAAACTTATACTTGTATACTTCCCAACATTTAATGAGACTTTTTTGGACCTTTATTTCCAAGGATGCGTTATCTGTGTTGACTTGCTTTGAAATGCAGTTCAGTAAATTTCTCTTCCTGTCATTTAAATTTGAATTTTACTTCAACTTCTAGTGGGGTGTGGCCAATTCAATTAAAATTCACACTCTTGAACTAAAATGGAGCAAATTCTTCAATTTGGCTGAATTTTGCAGACCCCTAATATCTAGAGACCAAAATATCATAGAAACTTGTGAGTGAGCTGTTTACTTGGACCAGTAAGTTAAGTAATGCCCTAAAAGACATATGGTAAAAGGTTCACAAAATCTATACTGTTGATTAAAATGCTAAATTTGATATTACGTTGGGTGTGGAAATAAATTGTCTTGGGCTTAGTGCTGGTAACCCAATGAACAGGACAATAGTGACACCAGAATATAAAAAAATATTCATGATTCTGAAGCTGAAGAAACACAATTATTTTAGACGGATATGCTTGCAGTCTGTCACTGACTAGATATATTTAAAATAATGTAGGCCACTTTTTACTGGTAACATAAGAAATTTGGCATTATCAGAAGCCACAAATATTCCCCCATTGCATTATTATACATTATATTCAGCATTACATATAGTAGTTTTTTCTCACACAGTAATTTTCATTTTGGGTGAACCATACACAATATAGATTGTCACTATCCACGATACATATTGTTGCATTTTTCTATTGCGATATATATAGCAACTACCCCTACCTAAAAAAAACAAAAAACATTCAGGACATCCTATCAACCACATAGCAACGCCATAGCAACCACCCAGAAGAAGATGGTTACCACCTTGCAACATTCTGTTATAATCATGCTCGTAGTTCCTGTTCCTGCTTGTAATGTAATCCTTGCACAGCAGATGACGGTATTGATCCAGTAAGACCTTACAGTATAAAAATAAGCGATTAGAACTGTTGCGCTCGTTCTTCTGAAGGGTTCTTCATAACTGCAGACCTGAAACAGAGGTAGTCACTTCCCCTGGAACAAGCTACGGTTAGTGCTTTACTCAAGGGTATAGATGTAATAGAGCAGAATTATGATCACTCTGTTTTTGGCTCATCTTCAATCCTCCTCATGCTGAGACTTTCAACTCTGGGCTCAAGTTTCTGATCATTAAACCAACACCACACAGAGTCAGAATTCCCTGAATGATCTGTTATTATGGCTTCAGCTGTTATTTGTGTTTGCGTGATGATATGTTCACAGGGGCCAGACTAGTCTAATGCACATTGAACTTTCCTAAGGCGACGTAAAATGACCAATTCGATTTTCTAATTTTCTTTTCATCTCCTGTCCAGACGTTCCTCCACCAGCGTCTGTTTCTGATGAGGACATGGAAGGTCCTGCTGAGAAAAAGGAGCTTCCTCTTCATATCCAGATTGCAAAAGACGTGATGGAGCGATGCATTCACATGCTCTCCGACTCCAACCTGAGAACCCGACTCAAGGTTGTAAAATCTCTTCTGTTCACGTATTATCCTGTTTTAAAAACACTTCCTTTTTGGAACAAAGAAACTTTAGTGCAATTTTTTCAAAATGTTTTATCGCTGCAGGCCTGTTTCCCTTGAGATGAGCACAAGACTAGTAAAATGTGCATGTGCCTTTACAGGTGTTGGACATCCTGGAGCTGTGTGTGTGTGTTTTATGTGAGCGAGAGGATGAGCTTCTTCCCATGGTGCACCGGTGCTGGCCTGCTCTCCTCCACCGCCTCACCGACGATGACCCTCTCGCTGTACCACGAGCATTCAAGGTGAGACGATGCCCTTCTGTACACACAGCTACAAAACATTTAGGAAACTATGACCATGCATTTTAAAAATGGTGTTTTAAAAGGCCATGGAAATGAATGAAACATTAAAAGTCATGTATATTTCTATAGGATAAACACAATGCAGTTTTATGATCTGCAAATGCATAGGTCAAAACAAAATGACAAATTCCTCTTAAGTATTCATTAGTGACTAGATCTGAAAGTAAAAGTGTGGAAAAACTGTAGTTGGATATTGTTGCGAACTTTCCGTACATCAAAGAATCATAAAAAATGTATCACGGTTTTCACAAAAATATTAAGCAGCTCAATATTTTTCAACATTGATAATAATAAAAGTTTCTTGAGCAGCAAATCAGAATAATTTCTGAAGGATCATGTGACACTGAAGACTGGAGTAATGATGCTGAAAATTCACAGGAATAAATTACATTTTACAATATATTCACATAGAAAACAGCTATTTTAAACTGTAATAATATTTCACAATATGATCGAATATATGCAACCTAAGAGGCTTCTTTGAAAAGCATAAAAAAACCGTACAGACTCCAAACCTTTGAACAGTAGTGTATATTACCTGGAATACTATTATAGATATATCCTCAGTTCCTCCATGACTCTCTCTCTCAGGTGCTGTGTGTTCTCGGGCAGTCGTGTGGAGATTTCCTGAGGAAACGCGTGTCTAAAGATGTTCTCCCCCGTCTCACCTCCTCTCTGATGAAGCAGTCGGAGATCAGCGCTCGCTCCGGGCCCGTATACACACACACACTGGCTTACAAACTCCAGCTCGCCGTGCTGCAGGGTCTCGGACCTCTGTGTGTCAAACTGGACCTGAGTGAGTCATTACACAAACGCCTGCTAGAGACTTTGCTGATATTAATGCAGAACATCAATGAAAATGTATAATTATATTCAGCAGGGGGCCTGTAACAGTTATTGTTATGTGCTAAAGTCAAGTCACCTTCATTTATATAGCGCTTTTAACAATATCAAAGCAGCTTTACAGTGATAATAGGAAATTAAGACATTCATTTAAACAAAGACATTCATTTAAATGTCTAAACAAATACATTAATTTACCTCCAACGCTAAAAATTCAGCTAAATGTCGCACATTAAAATATATTAAGTCAAATTAAAATGTAATGTACAAGTATATGGCTGTGTACAATAATAATTATTTTAATGGATGTGCAGCGTCAGCATCATAACAAATCATATAAATGTATGAATACGGTACTGTATATTATTATAGCATAAAATACAACTCTCAGTCCTAAAAAACATTTAAAACCTATCATGTAATTAATTTATATATTAAGTTTAACTGAATCAGCCTAAGAACATAAAATGCATCTACTTTCAATAATGTGCTGAATGAAATGGAATATTCAGCTAGAAAAATGTATGATATGACCTCATTTTAGCATTTAAAGTGGGCTCAATATTTTATTTTAATATTATTTTTCATTGCCTGCATGACTTTGGTTACATACAGAAACCCTTAAGATGGGAGGAAAAAAATATTTCAAAGTTTTGTGCTTGCTTGCAAAAGTTAGCATTCCCCAGGAAACTTTGCGTTATCTTGCAAAACCAGCGATGAGAATGATAAAAAACAAAAATGGGAGGAAAAACTCTATTTCAACGCTTTTGAGAGAGAACTCAAAATGTGTGAGCAAACTCAAAGTTTCCCAGAATTCTTAAAAATAAAGGTTCCAAAAGGGTTTTTTGCAGCAATGGAACAGAAGAAACAATTTGGATTCCCCAAAGAACCTTTCAGTGAACAGTTCTAAAAAGAACCTTTTCTTTTCCACTATTATGAACCTTTCGTGGAATGGACATGTTCCACTGATGATGAAGGTTCTTTATGGAACAATAGATGCCGAAAACTTTTATTTTTAAAGATTGAGGGGAATGCAAAAGTTTTGCGAGCAATTTCTTTTGTAATATTTATATATATATATTTTTTCTATTTACATGTCCCCTTAAGGTGTATCATACACAGGGCAATGTTGCCATCAATGGGCAACCAGATGAGACACAGCCCACGACCGATCCAAATTATACAGATAGAAATGTATTGCCCATTTTCAATGGGAACGTGCCCAAGCAACAACCGCTCGCCAAGATTGCCCAGCAAATGCATCTAAACGAATGACTATGAAAACACACATTTAAAAAACATGCTGATGAATCATGCACACAATAATTTCCAACTGCACATGTAACCACTAGATGGCAGACTTGCGTCAGTGTTTCATCACAGCTGCAGTGAACATGTCAAAGTCAATCTCAGTGTAAGCGATGAAGTCACATCACAGCTTTGCTCTGACACACACCGTCATGCGTCGCTCTGTTCATTCCTCAGGAGAAGCTCGGAGGGGGATTTTTAGCTCTTTCCTATCAGTAGTTTTTCATCTCTGTGGGTTTTCTGATGTAACGCAGGGGTGAAATGGAAAAACTTCACTGTTGCATGCATTTTGCTGCGGCATATGCCTTGATGCATGTAAAAGTGCTCTTTGAAAAACAAATATCGACTATTGGCTGATAAAATATTGCTTATCAATATCAGTCTCAAGTTTAATTCATGCATCCGAATGAGGGATTTACCGGAACAGAACCGTGACGCAAAGCAAACCCAATGGTTTGTGAAATGCTGGAGTGATTTGTGGTTTGATTGAGCTGCCATGTGGAGAGAAAAATATTTGTGCGATTGTGTGTGTGTGTGTGTGTGGAGGGAATACTGAATACTGATAGAGTTACCATGGTTATGTGAGACACCTGAGAGACAGACAGAAAGACGAGAGGTCACGCTGTTTATTTCCCAGCTGGATATAGTGCTGTCTCTCTCTCTCTCTCTCTCACACACACACATATATTCCCTCTTTATTATTCTCCCTCCATCCTTCATTTCTCTGGTCTCTCCGTCCCTCTGCATTCACCTCCATTTTTCTAGAGTAATGAGGCTCTACATCACGCTGCTTAATTAATTAATTAGGATAATGCTGCCATGGAGACTATTAGAATATATTAGAACATCTGTGGCCATTATGACGCAGGCGTTCTCTGCATTTCTGCTGTGAGTCTAGAGTCACCGGAGACATACATGAAGCTTTATTGAGAATTAGAACAAATCTATAATAGTGTACCTGGTCTCAAATAGATTTGAACTCTGACAAATTGTTTGCTATTTCACTATTCAGAGTCTGTTACATTTTCATTCAATTTTGCATTCCCTTGATATTCTCAGTCCTGTTGGAGTTTGAAGATAATCTTTATTCTGAATGTGTGTTTTTAGTGGAGGAGGATCTGGATCGAGTGTGTGAGGCTTGTCTTCTGTACCTGAGCTGCCGACAGCCAATCAAACTGCAGGAGGCGTGTCTCAGGTAAAGCCCAACCCATCGCTAAACTGGAATTCAACTTTTTTGCATTTTTAAAAGGTCTTCTTCCTTAATTAATGTGAGTTTAATCTTTTTTTTTTTTTTTTTTACGTGCCTCATTTTGAGTAAAACATTTTTTTACGCTCCAGTAACTTGCACAGACTAAAATCAAAATAATTTGAATATTAAATGTAGTGATTTATCACATAGCAATAAATCAAACTATTGAGTCATATTGAGATTAAATCAATATATCTGTCAGACCAATTAATTAATTATATTTTGAAATGATCAGCTTCGGGGGAAAAAATAAAAAAAATATTATATATATACATATAATAATATACATTTATTAATTGGCCTGACAGATAAGTTGGTATATACAGGTCCTTCTCAAAAAATTAGCATATTGTGATAAAGTTCATTATTTTCCATAATGTAATGATAAAAATTAAACTTTCATATATTTTAGATTCATTGCACACCAACTGAAATATTTCAGGTCTTTTATTGTTTTAATACTGATGATTTTGGCATACAGCTCATGAAAACCCAAAATTCCTGTCTCAAAAAATTAGCATATTTCATCCGACCAATAAAAGAAGTGTTTTTAATACAAAAAAAAAAAGTCAACCTTCAAATAATTATGTTCAGTTATGCACTCAATACTTGGTCGGGAATCCTTTTGCAGAAATGACTGCTTCAATGCGGCGTGGCATGGAGGCAATCAGCCTGTGGCACTGCTGAGGTGTTATGGAGGCCCAGGATGCTTCGATAGCGGCCTTAAGCTCATCCAGAGTGTTGGGTCTTGCGTCTCTCAACTTTCTCTTCACAATATCCCACAGATTCTCTATGGGGTTCAGGTCAGGAGAGTTGGCAGGCCAACTGAGCACAGTAATACCATGGTCAGTAAACCATTTACCAGTGGTTTTGGCACTGTGAGCAGGTGCCAGGTCGTGCTGAAAAATAAAATCAGATGGAAGCATGAAGTGCTCCAAAATCTCCTGATAGCTAGCTGCATTGACCCTGCCCTTGATAAAACACAGTGGACCAACACCAGCAGCTGACATGGCACCCCAGACCATCACTGACTGTGGGTACTTGACACTGGACTTCAGGCATTTTGGCATTTCCTTCTCCCCAGTCTTCCTCCAGACTCTGGCACCTTGATTTCCGAATGACAAGCAAAATTTGCTTTCATCCGAAAAAAGTACTTTGGACCACTGAGCAACAGTCCAGTGCTGCTTCTCTGTAGCCCAGGTCAGGCGCTTCTGCCGCTGTTTCTGGTTCAAAAGTGGCTTGACCTGGGGAATGCGGCACCTGTAGCCCATTTCCTGCACACGCCTGTGCACGGTGGCTCTGGATGTTTCTACTCCAGACTCAGTCCACTGCTTCCGCAGGTCCCCCAAGGTCTGGAATCGGTCCTTCTCTACAATCTTCCTCAGGGTCCGGTCACCTCTTCTCGTTGTGCAGCGTTTTTTGCCACACTTTTTCCTTCCCACAGACTTCCCACTGAAGTGCCTTGATACAGCACTCTGGGAACAGCCTATTTGTTCAGAAATTTCTTTCTGTGTCTTACCCTCTTGCTTGAGGGTGTCAATGATGGCCTTCTGGACAGCAGTCAGGTCGGCAGTCTTACCCATGATTGCGGTTTTGAGTAATGAAACAGGCTGGGAGTTTTTAAAAGCCTCAGGAATCTTTTGCAGGTGTTTAGAGTTAATTAGTTGATTCAGATGATTAGGTTAATAGCTCGTTTAGAGAACCTTTTCATGATATGCTAATTTTTTGAGATAGGAATTTTGGGTTTTCATGAGCTGTATGCCAAAACCTTCAGTATTAAAACAATAAAAGACCTGAAATATTTCAGTTGGTGTGCAATGAATCTAAAATATATGAAAGTTTAATTTTTATCATTACATTATGGAAAATAATGAACTTTATCACAATATGCTAATTTTTTGAGAAGGACCTGTATAAAATATTAGCAAATATAATTTAGTATAATGGTAATTATATAAAATGTTATACACACATTTTCAAACAAATAAATTATTATATTTTTTTTTCACTTCATTTAACAAAAATAATTCATATTTTTTATATATAAATATGAAAGAAATTGTTAAAACTTACAAGTGAATAAAAAAAAAAAAAATATATATATATATATATATATAATACTGTATATATGGTTTTTTATTCACTTGTAATTTTCTTTAATTTTATTCATCATATATACATAATTTATATATATATATATAATATATTTTTTACCCCTTTAGATGTCAGTATTGACTGTCCAAAAATCAGGTTACTCTTCTGTCTAGAAGTATGAGTTTCTAGACCTGTATATGAATAAGATAATTTGAAGAATGTTGGTAAGAACACAGTTTCCAACATTTCAGTGGAAGTCGATGGAGACCAGAAACTGTTTAGTTACCAACATTCTTCGAAATAACTTCTTTTGTGTTACACAGAAGAATGAAACTCATACAGGGTAAGTAAATGATGACAGAATAGTCATTTTCAGGTGAACTATCTCTTTAAGCTGAAACTTGACTTGTTCATGTTCCAGTTCATTATGTGCCGTTACACTCCCATGCCCTGCTTTAACAGTATGAAGGACCCTGATAGATGTCTTGTGATTTTGTCCGCAGTGTTTTCCGGGCGCTGATGGATCTAGACGCTGATATGTGCTGGTTCACTCTGAACGAGCTGTTCTGTCCTGTAACGTACGAGCCGCCTCATCCACAGCTTCTCCCCGTGACACTGAGTGGATCTGACAAGCCCAGAGACCAATTCACCGACAACGTCCTCAGATTACTGCGGGAGTTTGATTCCCTGTACAGGACAGATGAGGCTCCCGAGGTTTAGATGCCGATCAACAGAATCATTCTAGTAATCGGATCTTTATTGACTACACGTGTGAATGGAAGAAGTTTTGGACAAGGCGGAACAGTTGACAGATTGCCGTATATACAATAAAACAAACTGATTGAGAAAAAAAAGTGTATTCCTTACAAAAAAATGCCATTTAAATGATATTTTCTGCCAAATCACCATAATTATTATAGTTATTGCTACTTCTCTAAAATAATAAATGAATGGTTATTTTATTTCATTTCATTATTAAATATTTTGTTAACACTTTACAATTAGGTTCATTAGTTAACATTAGTTAATTTATTAACTAACAATGAGCAATGCATTTGTTCCAGTATTTATTAATCTTTGTTAATGTTAGTTAGTAAAAATACAACTGCTCATTGTTTGTTCACGGTGCATTAACTAATGTTAACAAATACCTTTGATTTTAATAACGTATTAGTAAATGTTGAAATTAATAACTTAGATTAATAAATGCTGAAGAAGTGTTGTTCATTCTTAGTTCATGTTAACTAACTAATGAACCTTATTGTAAAGTGTTACCCATATTTATATTGAACACACAGGTTCTGGTGTAGTTGTGACCTGTTGGTTAGGTCTTGTGTGGTCGCGGGTTCTTCAGTGACAGTCTAATAAATGTGTGGGCTGTGAGAGTCGCATTAAAGCTGCCTCATATGCTTTGTGTTCGCCTGCTGTAGTGTTATCTGTACTGTACTTTGCTATTTATCCTCCTGCCAGGGCTGACAGAGGCGCTATTATTCACCGGGCCCGAGCGCCGGGGTGACCGGCTGACGCGCCTCATACGCGGCTAATGCAATTTCCTCCCGGCCGCTTCTGATAAGTGCCGGAGCATCATTATAGAGTCAAACCGCTTGACATGAGCTTTGTTTGAAGGATTCTCCGCCGTTAAAAAGACGACAAAGCAAATTCAAGAGATGAAGAAATGAAGAATCGAGATGATTTTTGAGGTTAAGTAGGTGGAAAAGCTCTTTGTTAGAATGAAAGTTAAAAAGGCCACAAAATTTTTTTTTTGGTCATTTTAATATCATTATCTACAGTTTTACTGTAATTTTTTGGAGCTTTTTATAATATAGGCCTAATGCCAGCCACATTTTCTTGCGTAGTTTACTTAAAGTCACCTCCCACTTACCACTTCAAGACCATCTGTAAAACATTGCCAGCTCAACGTGCGAGACGAGTGAGTTGCTTGAACATACACAGCAAAGATTCTAGAGCGCTACGCGCTTAGCGCTCTAGATTTGATATACTCAGACACCATATTTGGAAAAAGGGGCGGGCTGATGCTGACCGATTTATTACACATCCAGAAGAATACATTTGAGTCGTTATAGGCTCTGGTAATTATGGAGCATAATAGGAATAAAGTTGTGACAAAAAAATTATCAGGGAGGAAAAATCTGAGGGGGCACGTGCCCCCTCACTTTGAATGGGCATGACACCACTGCCGGTGTTCTGACGATTTGTGCTGTACATAATGGTGTAAATCTCACAATATTATGACATCGTTATTTCATTTAAATCAGGGTAAGTGTATGGGGAGCATATTTTGATATTTTAAATGAACTAGCAATTATCACATTTGATATAACAAGTAAAAATGACATTATTATATGAAATACAATTATAATAAAATTCGAAGTTATGAGTACAGTATACTGTACTGTTTTTGTTTTTAAAATGGTGTGAAAAGTAAAAATTATCATCAAATATTCATCTTTGACCTGTCAAAGTTTCCTACAAGTCTCCACAGCAAGGATGCATAGATTTATGGGCGTGGTAAGCAGAAGAAAAATGAGTCTGCACATGCGCATAACCAGTAAGTAGCACATCTCGATGGGTAGCATGAATCGTCAGAACACCGGCACATTCTTGTGGTCACAGCCTGGAAATTTACAAGTTCGCACCATCGTTCATTTCCCACGTTTTACGTCGTTTCGTAATCGATTGTGTAAACACTATGGAACAGCTGATCGGAACGTGCGCACTGTTGACGTTGACAGCAGCGCGGATTGATAGAAATGGAAAGAAAATAGTGCCGATTAAAACTGAGGTATGAATTTTGACCGGCTTGTTGTTTTTTGTGTTAAATTAATCAAGCTTTGAAACGCAAATAATTTTTTCACGTAAAAGCGCACAGTTTTGAGGCCCCGGAAACTAACCGGGAGTACTTTCTTAAAAAACTTCCAGCGGCCAGAACTCTGACCAGGGAGGTGACTACAGAGTGGGTCAGTGTGTATGCACTATAGTGCTGGTAAGGATTGCATACAACTTCATGTCTTAAATGGGCGAACTAACCCTTTTAGGCGATTTAGCGTTCTGTGTCGTCTATAAATCTGTCAATCAACATTAGAGCGCCACCCTCAGGCTGAATTACGCAACCTCTGTCAAAAGTGTGTGCGTGTGTTCAGCTATTACAATACAACGTTTACAAAATGTTTATCAGAAACTGGCGCTAAGAACCAGAATCTGCCCTACCTAAATTTACAGCCAGGAGCCGCAACTACTTGGTATGAATGTACTTCAAATGTGGTTGTACTTGAAAGTGAATTAAATAAGCAACCACAACATGATAAAAGACACCAAAATTCAACAAAGCATTCTGTAAATGTTAAACGTATCTATTTGAACGAGAGCCCAACATGTATCTGTAGCAAATACAAAACAGCATCCTTCAACAACCTAGCATTTATGCCACGTGCGCGCGCACACAAGACATGTAGAGTAGCCTAAGCCTAAATATAAATTTGCACACTGTCTGCGACCATGTCGATCTCGAAACAACACATAAACATTTAGCTTACCATTGGAAGATAGCCTATGTAGACTTCCAAATACTGTTTCGAAACTCCTGAGAAACAACTCTTTCCTCTCTCCTTCCTTCAGGAACTTGTCATTTACGAATATCTAAAACTTTTAACACTTGTTACTAAAACGTGCCTACTAAAAAGCCATCTTTTGTTCTTACAAAAACGCAAATTTTGCAGGTTGACTGATCACTGTCTCTTATTAGTTAAATAGTTGAGCTGAGATTGCCGATTGCGTGTCAAAGCGTCACTAAACGATATTCAACGGACACGATATGACGTCATGCTCTATGGCGCCTTTTTAAAAATATTTCAAAACAATATCTTTTTGAACTGGGGTTGAATAGCTTAGTAGTACTTCAAACTATTTACATTTTTTTAAACAAGAAAAATCATGTATTAATAGGACACAAAGATATATGATCAATGTACAATGTTTTTATTTATTTGATAAAGGCATACATTGAAGGTGAAACCAGTCTTTTGTAGGATTATTGTAATATACACAATCTGTACATGTATTACTTCCAGAAACAAAAAAACAATTGAATCAAACCATAAAAATAAAATTAAAAACCAGAAACGAAGCCGTCATTAATACCATTGAACATACTGTGAGTGTTTTCAAGATCTTTTAAAGCTGCATAAAAACCACAAAACATTGTAATATCGTGTGTGCACCATCCTTCTATTGACAGAAAAGCTTCATGAAACATATTTGCAAAAGCTGGCACCTATTAAATCGCACTTGTGCCAACGGTGATGCCAGTCCAGAAAACCCCTCTGACTGGTGCCCCTAACATTATACATGTAAACAATGATAGTAATATTACAGCATGTAAATGTCATCGTTTAGGCCTGATGAAGAATATTTCAAACATTCACTTTTGTTCTGTCGCTTCTAGCCGTCTACATCGTATCAAAACATGAATCCGATCAAACTAAGAATGACCAAAGAATTTAAATCAACTCTCTAATTTGGTTTCTTGCTCATTGGCAAATATTATTAGAAACGTTTGTCACATGCACTCGCTGTTGTGAACAGATATCTACCTTCGGTTTTATACAGAAATATACATCAGTTGTTATAGGGATAGTTCACTCGAAAATGAAAATTCAGTTTTTATTTATTCTCTCAACCCTCGTGTTCAAACCTGCTTCACTCACTTTCTACCATAAAACACAAAAAGATTTATTTTGCAGAATATCTAAGCTGCTCTTTGAAAGTAGCCACTGACCAGGGGCTAATCAAATAAAATAAAGGACAAATACTAAACTATACGAAACTGAAATAAAGCTCTAAAAAGCTTAAGGGCCAGATTTACTAATAGCTTACGGCAGTGCAGTCGGGATTTACTAAAGAAAAGAAAAAATGAGCACTGAAAAGGCGTACACAAGGTTATGTTTGCAGCTGACTTTATTGCATATGCATTTGTAGGTGTTTCCCTTTAAAGTCCCCATGAATTCAAAATTGACCATACTTTGTTTGCCTAAATTGATCGTTTTGTGGTGAACAATTCATCCATGCAAGTCAATCCACACAAAAAAATGTTTTGGCTTCGTAATCTTTAATCAAAATCTGAAATTTCCCCTTCCCTCTGTATTGGAGGACCTTCCCTGATGACGTAGGTTTGACGGTTTGGGTGTCTGCTTAACATCCGTAACCACGCCCCTCCATCTGACAGTAGACAGGCTGCCTGTGTGTTTGAATGAAACACCTACTTTTCTAGATCCAATCAGGTGCTAGTTGGAAAAAAAGCCACGCACACTATTTTGCCTCATTTAGTATTCCGTTTCTCTCGGAAATACGTCACAACACTGGAGAAAAGTCGTTTGCAACTTCCGGTTCACGGGGACTTTAAGACTCAAAATTTATGGGAGGAGAGTATTTAAATGAATCATGTAAGGTGATTTACTAAGGTTTGCGCTAGTCAGTTCTCTGGTGTTTCCGCCATTATTTACCCCTCAAAAAAGCATGTCTTAAACCAGACGCTGATTTGCACTGCTCTTTATAGATGGCGTTAGTCATTATGGAAATGATCCGGCTGTGTCTGTGTTCTTTAATTTGCTCGTCGTCAGTAGATCACGCGCAGAACTTTACACTCCCATCTGCACTTTTATGGGATTGCGCTCTCACACAAAATTGCCCTGTTTAGTAAATCTGGCCCTAAATGATTTATTTAGTTTTTACATAAGAAAGTCGGTCATATGGGTTTGGAACATAGTCTGTAAAAAAATAAAATGGACGAAGCACCTTCACTGTCTTCCATTGTAGAAAAGTGAAGCCGCCAATATCCCAATATGGCACTGATATCTTGCGCAGATTTGGGATCTGATTCTGCGCAGTAGTGAGTGTGTGTGGAGTCGCGATATCAAGGTTCAGTTTACTGCTTAGCAACTCTTTGTGTCAGTGTAAAATAAACAGTTACAGAAATGTAGAAATTAAAGTTAAAGCTCCAATCTCCTCCCGAGAATCCCCCAAAAAAGTCTGTTGGTGCCTCAGTGAATACTTCGTTTAGAGAAGCTGTCAATCATGATGTCACACCCTGTTTTTATAGCAACAAATAACTTAGTTATAAACTTATTTCAAAAAACGAACACTTAAACGTATATCAGCGTGATAAAAACGACCTAAAATAACAGAAAACATCTTTGGAAAAAATTTATTTGAAGTGTAATTTGATTGTTTAGTTTGCCTCACGTCCATTGCTTCGTCAATTACATTACATGGTTTACGATCTATACCGGGACCAACCACCTGGGGGCGATCGAGGTGCTTTGGCTTCACTTTTCAGGACTTGTGCGGGAGCTTGGTTTGGAATTTATCACCGAACTTTTGATTAAACGTTGAATAGTCATGATTCAATTGCATTAATCATAATTACAGTTAGGGTCACTTTGTGACAACAATGCGCAATATCTTTACATGAAACTGTCAAGTTTCTGTATTGTAGTGTGTTACATTTATGGTGTCTTAATTAGTGTTGTTGTGTTGTCATGTGTGGATGCACCGTAAGGTTTGCTAATTAATTTCACTGTATGACCACCTGGGTGAACGTGATTTCACCAAGTACCACATGTTCCTGGATCAACATCTTTGTTGATCCTGGAACAACTTTTAGATCAACCAATCAGATTTGAGGGACAAGTTTACAGTTTATGTCAAGTTTAGGCTTAGAACCAGGGTAAGGTGCTTCAACATCAGTGTTATTCACCTATTATTTCCCTCTACTTTTAGGGAAAAGTTATGGGTAGGGTTCGGTTTAGGGGTAGGGATAGGGTAAGGACTAAATTTTGGGACAGGAATGTTATTCCAGGATCAACAAAATATGTTGATCCAGAACATGTCTTACTTGGCAAAATCACAGTGACCATTAATACCTGCAATGACAATAAAATGAGTTGAAATTGAAATTGAATGACATGTAGGAGAGAAAATGTGAGAATGTTTTCATTTTTGGATGAACTATCCCAACTTCAGGGGTCGGTGTAAGGAATGATGTGGGTGTACGGGTGCTCGGGTTGGGTAGTAAGTAAAGATAAGAGGAACCTAAAGTGCACAGCTCTCCGTGCAGTCGATGGTACTATCATCAGCGGACCTCTTCCTGAGCTCTCGGCCGGGTTTGTGGTGAGCGTGGTGTTTGTGGTGCTCAGACTGCAGAACGTCCTCTTGTGACGTCGCCCCCTGGTGGGACGGAGGATCCGCGCGCTCCACCTGCAGGTACGCCCGCACGCGATGGTGACGTAGCTTGCTGTCACTGAAGTCGATGACGCGGCATTCGTACGTGCCCTCGTCTGACGGCTTCACGTTGGACAGTCGGAGCTTGTGGGAGATGTTGCTTCCGGCGACCTTCACCACCTGCGGAGAGACGGACAGGAGAACTGCTCAGAGGTTTGAAAATGATCGGTCAGGGTATTAAATCATTAATCAGCCTCGAAAATGCTGATTTAAAACAGACTCCGACTGATTTGGGCTGAAGCAGAGATGACTAGGAGGTCAAAACATGCATTGTGTTTTAGAAAAGAGCAGCTTTTTGAGAACATTTAAGGAGAGACACTACAGGCAAAACCATTGTTTTTCAGATTTTTTGGACATTTAGATTCCATAACTAGTGGAAAGAAAACATCCAAAATCACATTTAAAGAGATAGTTCACCCAAAAATTAAACTTACTCGCCCTCAAGTTGTTCCAAACCTGTATGAATTTTTTTCTTCTGAGCACAAAAGAAGATATTTCGAAGAATGTCGATAAACAGATGATGGACCCCATTGACTTACATAGTATTTTTTATATATATACTATGGAAGTCAATGGAGACCATCAACTGTATGTTTACCCATATTATTCAAAATATCTTCTTTTGTGTTTAGAAGAAGAAAGAAATTCGAGGGTGAGTAAATTAGGACAAAATGTTCATCAACTATCCCTTTAAGTGTTTATTTACACTTTATCTATTAGTCTGTAGATTTCCATTACAATACATATATTTAAAGGGTTAAAAAAAATCTGCACTTCAGCAGCACTTACTCGCACCAAACTTTACAGATTTTATCCTATCTATATTCTGAAGGCTTTTAGTGAGGGGATTGCTGTTCGCTTTATCCAATGTTCACATTTCTGTTCTGCAAATGTATGCATATTTAATCATATAAAGCCTAATTTGCATATTTGAACATTTCAGAGAACTTTGCAATACAATGCAACTGTCTTTATGTACTGTGATTAATGAATTGGGAAGTATGGTGATGCTAAATGATTAAATGTAGTGTTTTGCATTTAATGCAATAAAGCATGTGGAACTCACAAATCTCATAAACCTCTGGATTTGTTAACAAACTGTTTTTTTATGGTTCCTATAGCACTCATTGTCATGTCTCGCAGGCAGAAATGTCTCCTGAACATCAGAGCTCCAGTGTGGATCATCATGAAACGCTACAGTAGATGTAATGTGAGGCAGCAGTAATGCTGTCTGAGACACTGTCCCAAATACACACTCCATAGTGGACAAGTATGCGGCATCATGTCACTGAAGTGTGGACTCTAGGGATTTAGGACAGCGTTTGGGACGGGGCCAGTGAAATGCAACACTGTTTGGCAGTGAGAGACAGTGACACGCAGCATTGAAGACCGGGTCTCCATCCATGTATTTTTTTGTGCAAATTTTGGTATATTGAATAAAAATGAAATGGAAACAGCAAAATCAAAATCAAATTTCTAACATGCATTAAAAAAAGGACTTTATTTATAAGTAATTTATTATTAGTTTTCTTGAACTCATTGCATATAAAAATACTGCTTTATTCACAAATTGTTTTGCGACAATTTTTTTTTTACACACAAAAACAGCTGCAGTGGAGTCAATAACTGAGCTTTCTTCCACATATTTCTATGCATATTTTGGGATATTGCATAAAAAATGCTGGATGGGAAATGCAAATAAAATAGCGAAAAGCAACTGCAAATGTTAATAAATACTATATTCAATAATAAATGACGAAAAATTTAAAGATTAAAATAAATTATCTTTATTTGTAATTCTAAATGGGAAATGCAAATGAAATACCCAAAATGTAGCTTAAATGTTAATAAATATTTTATTGGAAAATAAATTATGAAAACTTAAAATATAAAAATAAATTATGAAAATTATAAATCCTAAAAAAAATTTAAATATCTTTATTTATTTATTTATAGTAATTAGTTTATTAGTTAATTAGTTAAATAGTGCAAACTGTTTTTTTAATATATATAAATTCAATTTGCAAATTGAGTACTACTGATTGTAGTAAAAGGGCCAGTGTGATGCAGCAGTGAGATTCAGAGAGAGAGAAATGCATCAGTGCAACCTTACAAACACGGAGCGTCTCGGTTTCCCTGCAACTTCACCAATTTCACCATCTTGCAATGATAATCCCATCAAGTTCGGTCAGAAATCTTGAGGTAATGTTTGCTGACCAGCAAGACCACACTGCAAGGCCAGCTCCGTCACGCAGGTTTGCACCACACAACATCAGGAGGATCAGGCCCATGAAACACAGCTCCTCGTCCAGGCCCTGGTCATCTCTAGGCTGGACTATTGCAATGCTCTTCAGACTACAGATGCAGCATGACTGTTCTTCAATGAGCCCAAGACACGTCACACTTCTGTTTATCTCAGTGCACTGGTTCATGAGATTGAAGCTTGCAGAACGGCCACAGGCTCTACACACTCCTCATGAATCTACATGCCCTCCAGAAGCCAGCGTCGACGCTGAGAGGCACAAAATCCCTTTCCAGAATGTTTTCGTTCAGTTTCTTGCTGGTGAATATTATCATTATGATCATCTGGATAACTTTAGCTAGATAACTTTATTCTAGAGCTGCTGTAAAGCCAAAACAATCTATGTTACTTTATTTCCTATAATCACTGTAAAGCTGCTTTGAAACAGTCCATATTGTTAAAAGCGCTATATAAATGAAGGTGACTTGATTTGCGATACACCGGTAAAAATGATCCTCTAGATAAGACTTGGTCTTCCAATGATAATAACGATTAAGCCTAGTTGATGAAGTATTTCTGTTTGGGACACAATCGTAGCTCTCGTGCAGATTCAGAGTGAAAACAACAATGGTGGAAGGCGTTCGTGAATCTGAGGTGGAGTTTATCACTAAAAGAGGAACTACCTCTACAATCTGGAACTGGTACACAGATATATTTCCACTCGCCGAACACAGACTGAGCGTTTGAGCATTTTGCTCTCCGTCAAGCGCACTATTTCAGTTCATCTCAATGAATGCATAGTGTATTTGACGCACAGTTCACACTTACGAATGATCAGTGTAAATGGTTATGCGTATTTGGCGTGCTGTCTGGGGGGGGGGGGGGTTCAATAGATGCGCCATCATGGAACAGGGGAGCCCCTCCTCTTTAATGCATCAGCGTCAATGTAGGAAAAGGTCTAACGGAAATAAAATCGCCATAAATCGTCATGAATGTGATTTTCTAGTTGTTTTGGTTCATTCCAACGGTCAGACATGTATTTATCATTGAGTCCAGAGAAATTTAAATTTTTTTTACAAAATTTCACATTTTTGTGAAATGTAATCCCTTGCTGTCTGGTTTTTAGATTTCGTTCGTGTGAACATCCATACGCACCACAAAAGTCCGGCATCATCCATGAATTCAGCGTTACCCAGCTACTTCCTATGACAAGACCCCTGTTCCAAGATGGCGGTGGTTTTGACGCATGCTTAGAGCCCCAAGGCAACATCTAGTGTATATATCTATGAAAACTGTCGAGGAATAAGGGTGAGTCGACTGCGTATATTTATAGGCCTTACTCGTGCTGATTGAGTGGACCTGTTGATTACTGATTGCTGACCGCTGGTTGGAATGACTTGATTGTTTGATCATTAGAACGTGTTCTTCCCGAACCTTGTTAATAAAACATCATAAACACTAGTGTGAGGCACTCGACTCGCTGTCGCTGTTTCTCACACACTCAAAGAGAGAGCGAGAGAGTCGCAGACGTGCTACATGTAAACGATATTATTTGTTGTATATTCCTGTAAAAATAATGGAGTTCATTTGGAATTATTCAGCCTTTATGATCAAGCAGAAACTGCAGACGTGCAAATGCAGACGTGATTAATATTCATGAACTCAGCAGCTCATCGATGCTTAGTGCGGTTTATATTGTTATTAGTAGTAGAATTCGTAGTAGTATTATTATCTTATCAGTATTATTGTACATTTCAAACTTGTAATTGATTATTATTGTGTGTAATTATTATTGTGTGATGTTTTTTAGTAGAGTTTCACTATTTAAACATGTATCTGCATTTTTACAGAAGAAACATATATCTGTAACTTTTCCATTTCTGCAAGGGCTGGTGTTTAGATTTTTACAGTTTTGTTCAGTTATTTTATGTAACTGGTATATTATAGGAGCCTATTTGATAATGGGTACGTTTTACTTTAGATCTATGTTTGTGTTTCTGAGGCTCTCAAAAATGCAGCTATCACTTGTAACCAAAAGCAGTGGTGAATGGTACGATATTTATATCATCATAGATATCGTTAGCGCAATAAATACCAGAAAATATTGTGATATAGTTTTAAGTCCATATCGCCCATACCTTCTGGTGAAATGATCTTCCCAGTCCTATCCTGAACGCAGAATATTCAAGAAACAGCTGAAAACACAATTAACTGCATCCAAAAAAAACAAAAAAAAAAACCTTCTTGCCAATGCTTTGACTATTCCTTAATCTCTCCCTGTTCCAGCTTATAAACGATGTCTGAAACTTTGTATTACCAGCACTTCTCATGTTTATTGCCTCTTTATGATAAATTCTTGCTCAGTTGTAAGTCACTTTGGATAAAAGCATCTGCTAAATGAATAAATGGGAGAAATCCTAACGGAAGTGAATGCAGTGGGAGTGTGAGATGCAGATGTGGAACCGCAGAGACGGATGAGAGAGATTCACTCAACATCTCTCTCTCTCTCTCTCTGAAACACACAGACAACAGGACAATCTCTGTGTAAAGCGGTCAGCGTTCCCAGCGGGTCCAGGCGCTCAATAAAGTGTCTGCCAGTGAAGCAGATTGAGTGTGGATCAGGTGGATAAATAAACATACATTCCCAAACCCACATGCACACACTCAAACACACTTACATCAACTCGTTTCCACAGCGTTACATATGTCGAGGATGGTAACAAACAAACACTCTAGCTGTCAGCACCTGTAGGATCAGAAATAAGATCACAGCTAAATCTACAAGAGTTAACAACGGTATGGGGAAGGTCATGAGAGTCCAGTGAACGTCAGCGACTGGACGGTGTGTTTCTAGTGGCTCTCCAGTCTCAGATCAACGGCTCTGCATTCAGTGGAAGCAAATGTCCTTGTGAATATTTTATGGAGTAGCAGAGAGAGAAGCTTTGATTTATTCACACACACACACACACGCACTCAAACACAACACACACGCACACACACTCACACAACACACACCGTTTTAGAACACACATATGCACACAACACACTCTAACACACACACACACACACACACCATTTTAGACATCGTTTAGAACATGCACTCAAACACAACACACTCTAACACACACAAACTCACAAAAAACACACACACACACAAACAATCTCTCTCTCACACACACACACACACACACACACACACACACACACACACACACACACACACAGACCCTCACCCTCACATACTGAAGGTCTGTCTTAACCTGCAAAGCTACACATTCTCAGATTTGTCTAGTCGACACGTTGCTTCAATCACTAGTTGACATTAATAAAGCCCCGTATGAGCAGACTGTGCACTCGTCCTCGATCAGAAATGCTTATGGGACTATTTGGATGCAATCCTGAGGACCCATGGGTTCGGATCATAAAATAATAATTAAAAAACTTTTATTGAAATAAAATAAAACTGAAATCACAAATTGTGCAACCCTCCAAGTGGTTTCCACTACTCTGACAAGCGGTATTACAAGCCATAACCTACAGTATGATCTTGTGTAAATTGCAACACAGAATTACAATCCATGATCCTGTTTTGGCTTCTTTTGGGAATATTATAATTTAGTGGAGCACAATTTAAACAAACATTATTGAAAAAGCCTGTCTGAAATTTCGGGTCCCTTTCAAGGGAACTCGCGTAGTGTCGAGATTGACGCTGTGGGAACGCTCTGCGTGATTGCGTCGTGAAGCATGTGTGAAATCAGTCCAATGGCGTATAGGCGGGTGACGTCTAGCAGGAAGCTACAAAGCGCTCCCAGACCAAACATTGTCAGCTTCTGTGTGTTCAGCAAGCGCTCTGTGTGAAACTGTCTGTCTATTTATTGTTGTTTGTCCACAAGCATATATCTACACAGGAGTATAATGGCGAGCAAACAGCATTATGGATCGTGTGTTCCTCCCTGCCCTCGCTTCATTACGAGTGGGGATACACGCGATTTATGTGTTGTTTGTTTGGGAGAGGAGCATGCATGGTCAGCTCTTTAAAAAGGGCTGACAGTGTTCATTCATAAATTCCCAACGTGTAACATATGCACTATCGAGAGTTTTAGCTCTGCTCCTGTTGGCTTTCTTCTCAAGGGAAGAAAGTCAATAAAGATTCTTTGGCTCGGATCTCGCGTTTGCAGAGGCAGCGGATTGATTACGGGTCTGCAAAAAAGATTCTGTGACTCGATCTCGGATATCACGTGTGCAGAGGCAGCGCGTAGATTATGGGTTTGCAATAAGAATCTCTTTCTCTTATGATTGTGTGCAACTAATTGTGTGTTTTATTTATTGTGACTATTATTTATGGTTCTTTTTGTGTTTGAGATTATTGTTTTGAATTTAATTTTGAGAAATTAAATGAAATATTTGTCTGGCTTTGAAAGTAGATGTATGATAAAATAATATATTCAATCTTTCATCTAGACCAGGTTTTATATCTGATTGATTTCTAGCTGCATTTAATTTTGATTAAATTAAATGTTAAATGCTCATCTGAGTTGATGTCTGTATTAATACACTATATTCAGCCTTTCACCTAGACCGTTTCTACTTGTCTGGTTGATATTTGGCTGCATTTAATTTTTGAGAAAATTAAATAATATTGTAACGGTCACCAGCTGGAGTGCCCTTGAGAGCCACCAGAGGCCGCTCCACATCAGACTATTGTCATTCCCTCACAAACTACATCTCCCATAACTCACTGCCATTATCAATTATCACAAACACCTGTGTCTCATTATCTTGTTTAGCTCACCCCATATAAGCCTGGTTTTCTCATTCATTATCTGCGAAGTCTTGTTTAGTGTTACACTGCCATTCCAAGCATTCTCCCTGGTTTCATGTCTCTTGGTTTTTGGATTTCTTGCCTGTTCCGTTGATTACTCTTTTGCTCGTGTTCCAGTGTTGTGTTTGTTTGTGTGGACTGGTTGCCTGTACTTTGGATTACGTCTTTGGATTACCCTGTTCAATAAATACTACATTTGAATCCACAACCTTTGTGTCTCAGAGCAGTTTGTGACAAATATGTACTCATCTGATCTTTGAGGAGTTAAATGTCTGTATTAATATACTATTCAGCCTTTCATCCAGACCGTGTTTACTTGTCTGGTTGATATTTGGGTGCATTTAATTTTTCAGAAAATTAAATAATATTTACTCATCTGATCTTTAAAGAGTTAGATATCGGTATTAATATACAATTCAGCCTTTTATCCAGACAGAGTTTACTTGTCTGGTTGATCTTTGGCTGCATTTAATTCTGAGGAAATAAATGGTGAAATTCCTGGGGGGGAAATTAATAACACCTCATTATACGGTGTCCATTTCCCTTCGGTGCCCTCGGGGGCCGTTCTGCCAACCCCACCACCTCGTGTGCTTCGGGGCGCAACAGTCTCCAGCGAGTTTTAGTCTCAGTGTCTGATTCGCAGAAGGAGGGTTTAAGAGGGTCAGTTCGGTTGTTTCCTGCCGGTCATCCGTTTCAGGACACTGGATTGGCTTCTCAAGCTATACTAGAGACCAGTGTCAATAGGCTGGTTCCTTTAGTAGTCTCAGCCGTAGTCGTCTTGGGATAAGACAGATCTGAGGACAGTGATTATCTAAAAAAAAAGGCTTCAGTGAAGAGGTCCTGACGCCAATGGTGCCATACCTTAAGAGCCTGTACCCCGCCACCTCATGTGCTTCAGGGCGCAGTGGTCTCCGGCGAGCACATATCTCAGTGTCCGACCGGAAACGTAGCGGCGCTGGGATTCTCGCCCCCTCCGATGAGGGTCTCAGAGCTGTCAGTTCGGCTGTTCCCTGCCGGTTCACCGTGTAGATTTGAAAATCATGCAATTCCCCATTATTGTTGAATAATGGAAGCTACACCAGATATTTTGCCAAGAGATTTCTTATTTCTTATTTAATAGAGAAATAGGCATTGAAGAATAAGGCTACAGGAGAGGTGGTCTTCATTCCAGATTTCTCTGTTCCCTATTTCTCTACCCCCTCACTCCATCATGCAAGCTGTAAATGGTTTCTCTGTGTTTCTCCTCCCTCGCCCCCTCATGCCTCTATGTTTCTCCTTCCTCTCACCTCATCATGCCTCTATGTTTCTCCTTCCTCTCACCTCATCATGCCTCTATGTTTCTCAGTTCGAGTCTCGTCTGCCCAAGTTCATGGGGGTCCTATCCACCGTGGTGGGCCCCAATACAACAAGAAGTGAAAACCCTGTTGGAGAAATGGGCCATAGTACATGTACCTCCCTCCAACAGGGAAACCGGGTTCTACAGTCGGTATTTCACAGTTCTAAAGAAGGTTGGTGGGTTGCGTCCCATTTTGGATCTGCGAGTTCTGAACGAGTCCGTCATGCAGCTAAAATTCAAAATGTTAACCTTGAGACAAATCATGCCACAGATCAGATCCGAGGACTGGTTTGTCACAATAGATCTCAAGGACGCGCTTCCATATATCCATCCTTCCATATTACAGGAAGTTCCTGAGGTTTGCTTTCAGGAGCAAAGCATACCAATATTGAGTTCTTCCATTCGGCCTAGCACTATCACCCCACACTTTCACAAAATGCGTAGATGCATTGTTTTACACAAGACAGGCACTGGTCACTATGGTGGCGTTTGTAAAGACGTTCCCACATCTTAATTAACGCGAGTTCCCTTGAAAGGGAACGCCTTGGTTACGACTGTAACCTCGGTTCCCTGAAGAGGGAATGAGACGTTGCGTCGCCCTGCCATACTTCTGCCGTGCCTGTGATCGACTTGCTTCGACCTATCAGACGCTGACAATGTTTGGTCTGGGTGCGCTTTATAGCTTCCTGCCATGACGTCACCCGCCTATACGCCACTGGACTGATTTCACACGTGCTTTACAACGCAATTACGCAGAGCGTTACCACAGCGTCAATCTCAACACAACCTCTTTAGGGAACTGAGGTTACAGTCGTAACCGAGGCGTTACTCAATATTAACTGCTTACATAGGCTTAATTTGCGGGTGGGACATGTCCCCACAACTTTTTGCCAGGGTCGATTGTGTCCCCACCACTTTTGAAACATCTCGCGGCACGGATGTACAAATACAAATAAATAAAAAAACCTTTCCAGTTAACTCTAGTAGAGCATTCATTTCGTTCGTTTGATAAATAAGAGGCGATCTGAAATGTGTTGTTTTTGAAATCAAGTGACCAAAGTGCTCGTTGCCGCTGCTATCAGTGGCGCGGATACAGTGTTCTGTTGTGACTCGCGCACAGTCTTCACACGGACACGCGCTTCAATCCGTTGTGGAGACTCTCTATTTGTTACGTTGAAATCACAAAACATAAAGCACAAAAAAACTGGTCCCTGCTTGATATACAACCACTAATAAACAATCGGTTTTGATGAGGAAAAAAAAAACTATACTAACGTTACTTAGTGCGGATTAGAACCCAGAACCTCTGACACGCTTGGCAAAAGTTCTACCACTGGACCATTAAAGTATATATGAGGATAACAGTCGGATCTATGTATTTATTCACATGAAAATTCTCGCCACTAACAACATATGTTAGATCTCATTAAGCGACAAATTAAACACAATGTACTATTGTATACTATGTACCCCCCCCCACCCCACCTCCCGCCTCCCACACACACAAACACACACCTGTCCCGCCCACTTTTTAAAACAAAGTTATGCCACTGACTGCTTATATGCAATATCACACTGACAGTCATGCAGTGAGTCTGGATGACAACAGCACAGTTGTGATGACCTACAGTGCAATCACAGCTGAGAGTGAGGAGTGTGTGTGTGTGTGTGTGTGCGTTAACATTTAACTGTTGTTCTGTGTCACACACTCCACCTCTGAAACAAACCCCAGCCGCTTTATCTCAGTCTGTTTGTGAGCGTCTCTCTAAGCCTTCATTGCTTTAACGTGAGGAGGCTTCTGCGTCACACACACACACACACACACAGCCTGCAGCGACTCAACCAGCAAGAGCCGAGCAAGTTGCAAACAAATCACCTTTAGCCCAAGAGAGTGTGATGTTGTGTTTGCATGCTCCAGTTATTTGCCCTCCTGACACATACACACACACACACACACACACCATGTACTTTTAGATGACAAGAGCTGAGAACGAACACGAAAGAGACGTTCATGAAGGAAATGAGAAGTAAATCACAAACTTACACTGATTTTGGTGGCATCCTTTGACATCTCATTCTGTGGCACCACCTGCAACCAGAAACATCGTAGTCATACATCAACATATTATGATTTACAGTATCTCACAAAAGTGAGTACACCCCTCATATTTCAGCAAACATTTTAGTATATCTTCTCAAGGGACAATACAAAACCTGGATAGATTTTAGAGTAGTCAATGTGCTGCTTGTATAGCAGTATATATTTACTGTCCTCTGAAAATAACTCAACATACAGCCATTATTGTCAAAATAGCTGGCAACAAAAGTGAGTACACCGTAAGTGAACATGTCAAAACTGTGTCCAAAGTGTCAATATTTTGTGTGAGCACCATTGTTATCTAGCACTGCCTTGATCCTCCTAGGCATGGAGTTCACCAGAGATGTACAGGTTGTTGCTGCGATCCTCTTCCACTCCTCTATAATGTCATCATGGAGCTGCTGGATGTTTCACTTGAGGATCAGCACAGCTGCTCAATAGGGTTAAGGTCTGGAGACATACTTGGCCACTCCATCACCTTCACCTTCAGCTTCCTCAGTAAGGCAGTTGTCATCTTGGCGGTGTGTTTGGGGTCATTATCATGCCGTTCGGCCCAGTTTCTGAAGGGAGCGCATCATGTTCTGCTTCAGAATGTCACAGTTCATGTTGAAATCCATGTTTCCCTCAATGAAGCGCACCAGCAGCCCTCATGCAGCCCCAGACCATGATGCTACCGCCACCATGCTCAACTGTAGGCAAGACACAATGTTCTTGGTACTCCTCACCAGTGTTGGGAAAGTTCACTTTCTACATGAACTAGTTCAAAGTTCAGTTCAGAAATTTTAAAATGAACTAGTTCAGTTCATACTTCAAAAATTTGAACTAGTTCATAGTTCTTTTTTTATGTTGCTGCGAGCTATTATTTTTCAAAATTATTGCCACAGCCCGAACCACAGACAGCAATTATTTTATCGGCGGGGAAAGTTTGCACAGAAATGTAATATTTTTCCCATCCTCACGACCTTGTCATAAAACTCGTTTAAATGATCATGCGACACCTCCTTGCTGATTTTGTTTTGATGACGCATGCGGCGGTGCGACACTGGTGCTGGTGTTGCCAGATTGGGTGTTTTTCCGCTACATATTAAGGCCTGTTTACGGTGTGTTTTATCCGGGTTTTCGCCTGGAAGGCTCTATAGAAATCTGGCACCCTATTGAACGAAGTTAAACTGAGAAAGCTGCCGTTCACAGACACCAGAATGAACGAGTTCACAGTAACGTTCATCAGGCAGTAATACAGTACGTTCAGTTCACGTTCGCCCAAAATATGAACGAGTTCATGGACTATCGTTCAATGAACGCGTTCAGGCACAACACTGCTCCTCACCAGTGCGTCTCTACACATGCTGGACACCATCTGAGCCAAACAAGTTTATATTAGTCTCATCAGGCCACAGGACATGGTTCCAGTAATTCATGCTCTTGGACAGGTTGCTTTCAGCTTTCTTGTGAGCCAGCTTCAGAAGAGGCTTCCTTCTGGGACGAGGGCCTTGTTGCAGTGTGTGGCGTATGGTCTGAGCACTGACAAGCTGACCGTCCGAGTAGTTAATATGATATAGCAACTGTCAAAATGATTGATGGTGACCTTTGACCTAGCCCCGCCCCTTCCTGTCCCGCCCCTTGTCCCGCCCCTTCCGGTTACCTTTAACCTAGTTCCGCCCCTTCCTGTTACCTTTAACCTAGTTTCCGCCCCTTCCTGTTACCTTTAACCTAGTTCCGCCCCTTCCTGTTACCTTTAACCTAGTTTCCGCCCCTTCCTGTTACCTTTAACCTAGTTCCGCCCCATCTGGTTACAGCTTCTGTCAAAATGATGGATGATGACCTTTGATCTAGTTCCGCCCCTTGCGGTTACACTTTCTGTCAAAATGATGGATGTGTGACAGTTAGTTTGATTCTTTGAAGTTTGATAAAGAAAAGGGAGGTATTGGCCTTTGATGTTAACATAAGCTTTGATGTTACAGTTACAAAGTGATGTGACAGTTAGTTTGAGATGTATTGGCCTTTGATGTTAACATAAGCTTTGATGTTACAGTTACAAAGTGATGTGACAGTTAGTTTGAGATGTATTGGCTTTGATGGTGACAGTTAGTTTGATTGTTGCATCCCTAAATATCCCTGAGCTTTATCAAGGGGCAGGTGTGAAAGTGATAAGAAAAAATGGTGAAAGTTTATCTGTTCTGTAAAAGAATATAAAATAAAACCTCACACAAAAAGTTTGAATAAAATGTAGAACTATTCACTGAACCAAGCATTTTAGTTTAAATAAAATGGTGAAAGTTTATCTGTTCTGTAAAAGAATATAAAATAAAATCTCACACAAAAAAGTTTGAATCAAATGGTGAAAGTTTATCTGTTCTTTAAAAGAATATAAAATAAAATCTCACACAAAAAGTTTGAATAAAATGGAGCCACAAACATATTGCAAACAATCCAATGTATGAATGACCTTGTACTGTTTTAAAAACATAGCGAGCGAGCGTCTATGTATGTGTGTGTGTGTGTCTTTGTCAAAGCAGGAATTTCCCTCCCTCCGCATTGCTGAGGACGTTGGAAGTTTATCTCACACAGAAGTTGAAAAAGCATTATGTTCATTTAAATGAAATGGTTATAAAATTTACATTTAGTCATTCACAAATATTTGACAGTGACTCAAGTTGAAAAAACCATGCTGTTCAATTAAAAGTATATAAATTAAACAAAAATAAAATCATCTTACTGTTTCACCATGGTTGAAAAAAACCCCACAAGTGTTTCCCCTGAAGTCTTTTCTCTCTGTCACACCAGCGTGTGCCTGGCCTGGTATCTGTTTTTGTGTCCTGAGCCCATTGAAAAGCATTGTGTTCCTTTAAAAGTGTATAAATTAAAATATATCATATATCAAATAAATAGTTTACTAATTTAACTAAAGTTGAAAAGCATGTTGTTCATTTAAAATCTTACTAAATTACTGAAGTTGAAAAGCATTCTGTTCATTTAAAATAAATATTTTACAAATTTACTGTACCAATTATGTTAGATTTAGATAAAAATAAAATCATCTTACATTTTCACCAGGGTTGAAGAAAAAAATCACACAGGTAGTGCCTGCCAGCATGGACAGTGTGCGTGACAAATAAGTGATATCATCGCTGTTTTCGTACCACCGGTAATAAATTACTTTTAATTCATAAGACTTATTTTCAGGAGTGACAGTTATCAGTGAAATATGCCGCTCGTGTAATCAAAAGGTCTGCCTAAATGCTGGGAATGTGAATTGGCCTTGAACCTAAACAGTTCCATTCATAGAGTACTGAAAGAATATAGTGGACACACAGCTCCGCCGTTTTCCCATAGTTTTCCACAGGCTCTTACTGTAAAAGATACATGGACGTGTGCCATACCCCATGTCTGGACCAAAAACTTTTGCACCCTCTCTTCTATGACCACCTCATCAAAAATGCAAAACAGTGAGTACTTTCTCTATAATTAATTTATGCTACGGTGCTGTTTATCTGTATTATGCAATGATGTTTAATTTGAAAAATTGTTTATACATAAGGAAAAGACGGTATAATTCATTAGTGTTTTAAATAGCCCAGGCTACGTATTTGTTTTATCCACATTATGCTATTAGTATTTTTATCTGCTGTCACTGGGGCTACAGATATTAAAATGTATCTACTATATTAATTTATCAAAGTATGGGTTTAAAAATATGGAGCATTGTATTATGATATCGATGTGATACAGATATTAACATGCATCTACTATATTAATTTATCAAAGTATAATTTTTTTTAAATATGGAGCATCGTATTATGATATTGATGTGATACAGATATTAACATGTATCTACTATATTAATTGATCATAAAGTATGATTTTAAAAATGTACAACATTGTTTATGTTCATTATGCTATTTTTTTAATTTTATTTTTTTTAAACCATATCACAAAAGTATCAGTTTAACATGACTGTTTTACAGCAATGTTTATTTTGCATTATGCTATGTTGTTTTAACTGTTGTATTTTTTATCTGATGTAACTAAAATCTGCAGCATCGTTTATTTAAGCTGCCGGGTTTCCATAAAGGACCTTAAAATAAATGTTTTGGATTTATTCAGTTTTAAATCTTATTTAGAGATTATTTTAGTCAGACATGTTTATATGTGCATAGGCCTATTTTATTCCTCTTCAGTTACTTACTTTTTAAATTTTGGTAGGTTACTTTTTAATTATTCTTTTACTCTGTCTTTGATTTTAACTTTTAGCAATTTGCATGATAAATTGTTTAACATGTAAGCTATATGAATGACACTGTCACAATGTGATAAGCAAAACATAAAAGTCAAGTCAAAGCTATTTATATAGGCTAGCGCTTTTCATTACCATTTAAAATAACATGGTCTTTCCTTCTGTCTTTCTAGAGACAGCAAACACTGCAGGACAATCAGAAAATCAAGTAACATGTTAGTATGGTTTATATTTTATTTTTAATGAGAAAACATTATAGAGTGCAACAGGCGGTTTCTGGGAGTAAAAACATTTATTCTCTTATATTTATATTTTTATTCTTATAATTTGTAGTATTATGTTTCTTGTTGTATTTGTATCTGTATATGTCCACTGGAAGCCTCAGTACCAAAACAAATTCCTTGTGTGTGCAAGCACACTTTCTGATTCTGATTCTGATTCTTCTGATTACTTTCTCCATACGAAAATTAATTTTAAAGACAGACCTACTGTGAGCTAAGAGGTTGTTAATACATGGTATTTGCTTCCGATAAAGCCTTCAGCTTATTTTTTTGTAAATAATCGTGTTTCACAGTTGAACTCCTGGTGAAAACTACATTACCCATGAGCCATGATGCTGTAGTGAAAATTATGTCAAACATAGTTTTTTTTAAAAAGCAACACACTCCAAAATAGCTCTGCCCACTCCCATGAAGCACTGCGAATGACATAATCTCCCTACCCTCTCAAAATACTGAAATGTTTGTATAAGCTATATATGCATATTTTGCATATATATATATATATATATATATATATATATATATATATATATATATATATGCAAGCACTGTTGCACTCTATGTATAATGAACAATTGACAGATGAACTGACAGATATTTTATGTAAACAGGCAAAATCTCTACATCTGATGATGGCCATGTGTTTTCGCCGATCATAACGGGTTTAACTCTTGGCTCCTTTGAGATCAATATGACTTCTGCCAAATCAAATTGTAAGTGTAATAAAACAGTTTCGACTATGTATTAAATTAATCTTAATTAAGCAGTCCGAGTTAACTATTTGGAACCAATTGGAAATTTACATTCTGATCTAACAGCGTCATGTACAAATTTGTCATGCTCCTGGATTATTTTACTATACTACATTACTATAGCCTTTTATTTACTGCTGATTTTATCAAAGCAACGAATTAACTCAATTCATGGTTGCAATAATAAAATAAATGAACAATTGACAGATGAACTGACAGATATTTTATGTAAACAGCCAAAATCTCTTCATCTGATGGTGGCCATGTGTTTTCGCCTATAATAACTGGTTTAACTCATGGCTCCCCCTTTGAGATCAACATGACTTCTGCCAAATCAAATGTACCGGCAAATTGTAAGTGTGATACATGAGAAACTATTAAAACAGTTTTTCGCCTATGTAATGTATAAAATTAATCTTAATTAAGCAGTTGGAGTTAACTATTTGGGACCAATTTTAAGGAAAGTTACATTCTGATCTAACATTGGCATGTGCACATTTGCAATACAGATTTTTTTAATTTTTTTTAAATTTTTTTTATGTTTTTGGTACTATTGGATCGAGTTTTGTAGAATAAGCCAAGATTAATTTATTTTATGCGGTGTCATGCTCCTGGATTATTCAGACTCAGAATTGTAACTATTACTACAGCCTTCATCAGCCATTTATGTTACTGCAGACTTATCAAACTTATTTTATTTACTGCAGATTTGATCAAAGTCAAATACTGCCCAAACGGGGATACTGGGAAAGAAGAGAAACAGGATAATACAAGGTTAGATTCAATCTTTATATTCTTTCCCCATTTTGCCTTCATTTTCCTTTTTCCTGTTATTGTTTTAATTTTTATATTCTCAGATCATCAAAGGTTTCTGAAAGCAAACACCAGTCAGTTGGTTGAAAAAGTGAAGAACATTGATCCAATAATTGACAATCTTGATTGCTCAATGAATCAGTTACAAATGTGCGAGCGAATCCAACACACCAGATGAAGACGAGGGAACCGCTGGACTATGTGAATTGTGAAAGCATTGCCAACGACCTGGTCAACGCTTTGTTCAAGCATGAAGAATCTCTCATAAAGAAACTACAATAACAACTGTTGTAGCCTATTGTTTGGCATTATGTACTTAAACAGTTTTTAAAAAAATAAAATGTTTTTAATAATTGATTGGTGATGGAGTTTTAATTTTTGTATTTAGAACCAAGTATATTGTACAAGTAAGAAGAAACCAAACAGGCCATATAATGATATATTGCACATAATAAACAATGGCAAAGTTTGTATTCCTTAAAAAACAGGCAATGTTTGAGAACCCTAATATTGGTGTAATCTCTGCGAGGTCTCAACCACAAACGCAAAACTTTGTGGTGGGTGATACGGGCATAGCTTTACTAAAGGAAAATATTATGGAAGTAATTTTCAAACCGTAATTATATTACATTTATATTTTATTAATATTATGGTTTCATGTTGATTTAAAGTATTTGTTATTAATTAATACCTTTATTTTTATCTATCACTTCAATATCCAACACAAAATTTTGTTCAAAAATTGCTCTCTGATCCCAAATAATTAGATAATGTAATGTTCACAAGCTACAGTTAGATATTGTCCTGCATAGTATGTGTGTAGATAGTAGTGCTTAAATCTTTGGCTCTATTTTGTCACACCGTAGCGATGCAAAGTACCATACTCTAGCCTATGGACTAACTTTATACAGTAATGCAAAAGACCAAATCGCTAAGAAAGGAGGGTTGAAAAGAACTGTTTATAATAAATAGACAAAAGTTTGCAAATGATGGTTTTATTACTATTCAGATAGCTAGCCGATGTCGCTGTTTCACATGTTGGACCGGATGTGTTTTAGGTGAAGACTTTTCTTTGAGAGCCGTCAACATTCAGTGTTTATAGGAATAAATGACCGTTAATAATTTAAGTGATACTATTTCTGTTTGAGAACTAAATTGATACTTTGTTTAGTGCAACCTTACCTCTATCTATGTTGTGGAATCACACAAAGTATTAACATGCTGCAAGTGTTACTTACTTAAGTATTAACGCGAAAAGTAAGTGCATGCTGTTTTACACTTAAACTATTACAACAGAATCACACCTGACTATTGCATCGAGAGACGCATATTCATTAAAGCTCGAGGCTGTTAAACAAAGTTCGGTAAAACCTGCAGATAACATTGCACAAAGTAAATTCTAGTGATCAACTTGCTAAAAAGTTGCTAAATACAACATGAGCCATACAGAAAAGCCACTTGTGATCAGTTTTGTAATTGACATTTTATATACTAGTCAATTAGGCCGTTTACATCTTGCTTCTTTTTGTTTTTGTACAGTTTGCAAGTCTCCGAGCGTGGTCAAACATATAGGAATTTATGAAAAACATGAACAGATATTTCTACATGAGATATTTCTTTTAGAACATCTTTCAGCTATGTCTACGAAACATCGACATGAAAGATGAGTATTGCTGTTTTTCTGCTACTATTATACTTCAAACTCGTCTAGCTATTGCTCATTTCACAGCACAGTCGGTTATCTTTTTCTACGTGGCTAAACAACGGTTAAGCTAATGAATTACCGTTGATATTTTTACGTGAAAGGCGGGATGATTCATTTTTTATTCCGTCTACACCGATACTTTGACACAAGAGTTTTAGTCAGGGGTCTTTTAGGCCTGATCCAGAAAACAGGCGTTGTGTTTTATGTCTTAATAATTGTTCTTCTTCTTTTTTATGAAAACATGTGATAAGCAGTTTTGACCTCATCAGCAGACGAAATGTTTTAACATATCGTAAATTTCAATTGTTAGATAAATTATATCCAACTATCAGCAGTTATATGTGAAACACGCTCCGTCGCATTAGAGTTGGATTCTTGTTTATAATGAACATTGTTATTGAACCGCATGTTTAACAGTGCTAGTGTTCTTAAATTGTTTACCACGGTTTCATTTTTAACAACACTATCGCAACACTTATCGTATTGCCGGTTGTGATTGTAATGTTTTGTATGGTGTCTTCTTTACACTTTCACCCCATGGATATCTGTTTCCTACAGTTAGCTGTAGTGAACTCTAGGTCTCCTCTTTGTTCATATACGACAGTATTCACATGAATTGGCTTGATTTAATAAAATGATGGTTTAAACCACATTATTTTATTATACCATTTTTTAATAGCGCTTAAATGTATATTTTATATTTTAACCATTTATGCGAATATAGAATAGGCCTACCGCACAAGGATCTCTGAAATATTTTTTTCATGTAAAACAGCTATGTAGATCTATCTATGTTTTTAAAAATACAAAGACATCTTTCTACCAGCGACCCTCAAAATCTGGGCATACAACAAAACACAGTGCATTCGTGTACGATGATTGATCAGAAAATTACTTTTGTCGCTTTGTTTGAAGAAACACTTTAATCAGCTGGTGCTTGATAACTATTAAACAACCCTCAATTCGGTAATGATGCGATATTGATATCACGTTTTAATTTCAACACAATGCGCTAAAGGTCTATAACTGAACTTTAACGTCTTCATATTTGGTAAAAGTTAACTTAAAGCCTTACTTTCTAAACGCTTTTTACGGAACTTGTTGCGAACATTCACTCATCCATATGTTTAAAAAATATATATATTGGTGTAATTAATAGAATTCTCTCTGGCGGAATATGCATAACTTCTCCATGACTTTACTTATGATTCAATCAGGCTTTAATCCTACGTAGCGGTTTACGACGTCATGACGATGACACCCCTATACAACTCCTCCTACGGGCGGGTGAGTACTATCAGTTGTCCTGATAAACTCTACACAGAGCCCAGCCTCATTTATCGCACGCAAGCCGGTTTCTCCTAACTGTTTGTGTGTGTGTGTGTGTGTGTGGTGGTAACGCTGCTAAACCTGGTTTCGACGCTACAGAAGGTTGCTTCAAATGGATTCAAAATCGTAAAAACGCTGACTGTTGGGTCTACTGCTACATCTCATTGATCTGAAGTTGAAGGAACATTTGGTTGTTACATGGCCTGCTAAAGCTTGCTTTGACATTCCTGTTTGTTTGAACCTACCGCAAACTAGTCTTCTACGACTCATCATAGCATTTGTCCTAAACAGGTGCGGGTTAAAATCACAGCCTGAGACTATTCAAGGAACACTCGGGGCTATTCTGCGCGAATTAAAAGACGAGCCATTCATCGGTACTAAACTACAAGAAATCAGAGACGAGCTTTTGGACAAATCCAACAAGGAGATCGTCTCCGACGTCGTCGACCTCTGGCGAGGTTTCTCAATCGTGAATGGAGAGTGACCAAACCCCCACCAGCATGGCTGCTGCCTTTAGCCGAAAGAGTTACATGGAATTCATGTTTAAAGGACATTACAGAACCCAACTGATTTCATTAATGGAAAGAGTCATCGAGTATTCAAGTGAATCGGATGATGATGATGATGATGATGACGACGTTAATGTTGAAACCAAGCGTGTAAGAAATCTCAAGAAACATATGAGATTGATAAGAGGTGCGCCTGATTCTTGGGGTGAATTATCAAACATATGTGTCAACGGTATTGAGCCGCCGTCTGTACTGGTAAAAGATGCTCTGGTTATGATGCTTGAATGCAGCTGTGAATCTGAAATCCCCGATGTACTCTGTATGTGTACGTATGTGGCCGATGTATGTAAGCTAATGATACCAAAACTAAAAGACAATGACGAGGATGACACGTCCAGAGTTATCGAAATGTTTGTCAATTACATCATAGATCGTGACATGATGGCATGCAGAAATTTCATCTACTGGTTAGACTATCAATGATGTTATTGTTACCCCTTTTTCACTAGCCTCTAACGTCGTTATATCATTTAGAGTTTTGTACGACCATTATTTCTTTTATTAATTCTTTTATTATATTACTTATAACATGTAGTCATTATCTATCCTGTTTTTACTGATTGTAATATTAGATGTGTCATTTTAATAAAAAGGTTGAACCACTATGCATGTGTGTGTGTGTGTTATTTCTTTTACAGAGGTCGAAACGATAACATGTCGGAGCTTATGAAAAAGCTTATTATAGACCGTCTAACCCTGGGTCTTTAGGCGGTTAAAAACGTTTAAAAGACGCAGTCTTAAAGGATAATGGAGTTCGACTAAGTGATAAGAGGTTTCGGAACGGTTGTCTTCACGAATTCTATTAATTACACCAATATATATATTTTTTAAACATATGGATGAGTGAATGTTCGCAACAAGTTCCGTAAAAAGCGTTTAGAAAGTAAGGCTTTAAGTTAACTTTTACCAAATATGAAGACGTTAAAGTTCAGTTATAGACCTTTAGCGCATTGTGTTGAAATTAAAACGTGATATCAATATCGCATCATTACCGAATTGAGGGTTGTTTAATAGTTATCAAGCACCAGCTGATTAAAGTGTTTCTTCAAACAAAGCGACAAAAGTAATTTTCTGATCAATCATCGTACACGAATGCACTGTGTTTTGTTGTATGCCCAGATTTTGAGGGTCGCTGGTAGAAAGATGTCTTTGTATTTTTAAAAACATAGATAGATCTACATAGCTGTTTTACATGAAAAAAATATTTCAGAGATCCTTGTGCGGTAGGCCTATTCTATATTCGCATAAATGGTTAAAATATAAAATATACATTTAAGCGCTATTAAAAAATGGTATAATAAAATAATGTGGTTTAAACCATCATTTTATTAAATCAAGCCAATTCATGTGAATACTGTCGTATATGAACAAAGAGGAGACCTAGAGTTCACTACAGCTAACTGTAGGAAACAGATATCCATGGGGTGAAAGTGTAAAGAAGACACCATACAAAACATTACAATCACAACCGGCAATACGATAAGTGTTGCGATAGTGTTGTTAAAAATGAAACCGTGGTAAACAATTTAAGAACACTAGCACTGTTAAACATGCGGTTCAATAACAATGTTCATTATAAACAAGAATCCAACTCTAATGCGACGGAGCGTGTTTCACATATAACTGCTGATAGTTGGATATAATTTATCTAACAATTGAAATTTACGATATGTTAAAACATTTCGTCTGCTGATGAGGTCAAAACTGCTTATCACATGTTTTCATAAAAAAGAAGAAGAACAATTATTAAGACATAAAACACAACGCCTGTTTTCTGGATCAGGCCTAAAAGACCCCTGACTAAAACTCTTGTGTCAAAGTATCGGTGTAGACGGAATAAAAAATGAATCATCCCGCCTTTCACGTAAAAATATCAACGGTAATTCATTAGCTTAACCGTTGTTTAGCCACGTAGAAAAAGATAACCGACTGTGCTGTGAAATGAGCAATAGCTAGACGAGTTTGAAGTATAATAGTAGCAGAAAAACAGCAATACTCATCTTTCATGTCGATGTTTCGTAGACATAGCTGAAAGATGTTCTAAAAGAAATATCTCATGTAGAAATATCTGTTCATGTTTTTCATAAATTCCTATATGTTTGACCACGCTCGGAGACTTGCAAACTGTACAAAAACAAAAAGAAGCAAGATGTAAACGGCCTAATTGACTAGTATATAAAATGTCAATTACAAAACTGATCACAAGTGGCTTTTCTGTATGGCTCATGTTGTATTTAGCAACTTTTTAGCAAGTTGATCACTAGAATTTACTTTGTGCAATGTTATCTGCAGGTTTTACCGAACTTTGTTTAACAGCCTCGAGCTTTAATGAATATGCGTCTCTCGATGCAATAGTCAGGTGTGATTCTGTTGTAATAGTTTAAGTGTAAAACAGCATGCACTTACTTTTCGCGTTAATACTTAAGTAAGTAACACTTGCAGCATGTTAATACTTTGTGTGATTCCACAACATAGATAGAGGTAAGGTTGCACTAAACAAAGTATCAATTTAGTTCTCAAACAGAAATAGTATCACTTAAATTATTAACGGTCATTTATTCCTATAAACACTGAATGTTGACGGCTCTCAAAGAAAAGTCTTCACCTAAAACACATCCGGTCCAACATGTGAAACAGCGACATCGGCTAGCTATCTGAATAGTAATAAAACCATCATTTGCAAACTTTTGTCTATTTATTATAAACAGTTCTTTTCAACCCTCCTTTCTTAGCGATTTGGTCTTTTGCATTACTGTATAAAGTTAGTCCATAGGCTAGAGTATGGTACTTTGCATCGCTACGGTGTGACAAAATAGAGCCAAAGATTTAAGCACTACTATCTACACACATACTATGCAGGACAATATCTAACTGTAGCTTGTGAACATTACATTATCTAATTATTTGGGATCAGAGAGCAATTTTTGAACAAAATTTTGTGTTGGATATTGAAGTGATAGATAAAAATAAAGGTATTAATTAATAACAAATACTTTAAATCAACATGAAACCATAATATTAATAAAATATAAATGTAATATAATTACGGTTTGAAAATTACTTCCATAATATTTTCCTTTAGTAAAGCTATGCCCGTATCACCCACCACAAAGTTTTGCGTTTGTGGTTGAGACCTCGCAGAGATTACACCAATATTAGGGTTCTCAAACATTGCCTGTTTTTTAAGGAATACAAACTTTGCCATTGTTTATTATGTGCAATATATCATTATATGGCCTGTTTGGTTTCTTCTTACTTGTACAATATACTTGGTTCTAAATACAAAAATTAAAACTCCATCACCAATCAATTATTAAAAACATTTTATTTTTTTAAAAACTGTTTAAGTACATAATGCCAAACAATAGGCTACAACAGTTGTTATTGTAGTTTCTTTATGAGAGATTCTTCATGCTTGAACAAAGCGTTGACCAGGTCGTTGGCAATGCTTTCACAATTCACATAGTCCAGCGGTTCCCTCGTCTTCATCTGGTGTGTTGGATTCGCTCGCACATTTGTAACTGATTCATTGAGCAATCAAGATTGTCAATTATTGGATCAATGTTCTTCACTTTTTCAACCAACTGACTGGTGTTTGCTTTCAGAAACCTTTGATGATCTGAGAATATAAAAATTAAAACAATAACAGGAAAAAGGAAAATGAAGGCAAAATGGGGAAAGAATATAAAGATTGAATCTAACCTTGTATTATCCTGTTTCTCTTCTTTCCCAGTATCCCCGTTTGGGCAGTATTTGACTTTGATCAAATCTGCAGTAAATAAAATAAGTTTGATAAGTCTGCAGTAACATAAATGGCTGATGAAGGCTGTAGTAATAGTTACAATTCTGAGTCTGAATAATCCAGGAGCATGACACCGCATAAAATAAATTAATCTTGGCTTATTCTACAAAACTCGATCCAATAGTACCAAAAACATAAAAAAAATTTAAAAAAAATTAAAAAAATCTGTATTGCAAATGTGCACATGCCAATGTTAGATCAGAATGTAACTTTCCTTAAAATTGGTCCCAAATAGTTAACTCCAACTGCTTAATTAAGATTAATTTTATACATTACATAGGCGAAAAACTGTTTTAATAGTTTCTCATGTATCACACTTACAATTTGCCGGTACATTTGATTTGGCAGAAGTCATGTTGATCTCAAAGGGGGAGCCATGAGTTAAACCAGTTATTATAGGCGAAAACACATGGCCACCATCAGATGAAGAGATTTTGGCTGTTTACATAAAATATCTGTCAGTTCATCTGTCAATTGTTCATTTATTTTATTATTGCAACCATGAATTGAGTTAATTCGTTGCTTTGATAAAATCAGCAGTAAATAAAAGGCTATAGTAATGTAGTATAGTAAAATAATCCAGGAGCATGACAAATTTGTACATGACGCTGTTAGATCAGAATGTAAATTTCCAATTGGTTCCAAATAGTTAACTCGGACTGCTTAATTAAGATTAATTTAATACATAGTCGAAACTGTTTTATTACACTTACAATTTGATTTGGCAGAAGTCATATTGATCTCAAAGGAGCCAAGAGTTAAACCCGTTATGATCGGCGAAAACACATGGCCATCATCAGATGTAGAGATTTTGCCTGTTTACATAAAATATCTGTCAGTTCATCTGTCAATTGTTCATTATACATAGAGTGCAACAGTGCTTGCATATATATATATATATATATATATATATATATATATATATATATATATATATGCAAAATATGCATATATAGCTTATACAAACATTTCAGTATTTTGAGAGGGTAGGGAGATTATGTCATTCGCAGTGCTTCATGGGAGTGGGCAGAGCTATTTTGGAGTGTGTTGCTTTTTAAAAAAAACTATGTTTGACATAATTTTCACTACAGCATCATGGCTCATGGGTAATGTAGTTTTCACCAGGAGTTCAACTGTGAAACACGATTATTTACAAAAAAATAAGCTGAAGGCTTTATCGGAAGCAAATACCATGTATTAACAACCTCTTAGCTCACAGTAGGTCTGTCTTTAAAATTAATTTTCGTATGGAGAAAGTAATCAGAAGAATCAGAATCAGAATCAGAAAGTGTGCTTGCACACACAAGGAATTTGTTTTGGTACTGAGGCTTCCAGTGGACATATACAGATACAAATACAACAAGAAACATAATACTACAAATTATAAGAATAAAAATATAAATATAAGAGAATAAATGTTTTTACTCCCAGAAACCGCCTGTTGCACTCTATAATGTTTTCTCATTAAAAATAAAATATAAACCATACTAACATGTTACTTGATTTTCTGATTGTCCTGCAGTGTTTGCTGTCTCTAGAAAGACAGAAGGAAAGACCATGTTATTTTAAATGGTAATGAAAAGCGCTAGCCTATATAAATAGCTTTGACTTGACTTTTATGTTTTGCTTATCACATTGTGACAGTGTCATTCATATAGCTTACATGTTAAACAATTTATCATGCAAATTGCTAAAAGTTAAAATCAAAGACAGAGTAAAAGAATAATTAAAAAGTAACCTACCAAAATTTAAAAAGTAAGTAACTGAAGAGGAATAAAATAGGCCTATGCACATATAAACATGTCTGACTAAAATAATCTCTAAATAAGATTTAAAACTGAATAAATCCAAAACATTTATTTTAAGGTCCTTTATGGAAACCCGGCAGCTTAAATAAACGATGCTGCAGATTTTAGTTACATCAGATAAAAAATACAACAGTTAAAACAACATAGCATAATGCAAAATAAACATTGCTGTAAAACAGTCATGTTAAACTGATACTTTTGTGATATGGTTTAAAAAAAATAAAATTAAAAAAATAGCATAATGAACATAAACAATGTTGTACATTTTTAAAATCATACTTTATGATCAATTAATATAGTAGATACATGTTAATATCTGTATCACATCAATATCATAATACGATGCTCCATATTTAAAAAAAATTATACTTTGATAAATTAATATAGTAGATGCATGTTAATATCTGTATCACATCGATATCATAATACAATGCTCCATATTTTTAAACCCATACTTTGATAAATTAATATAGTAGATACATTTTAATATCTGTAGCCCCAGTGACAGCAGATAAAAATACTAATAGCATAATGTGGATAAAACAAATACGTAGCCTGGGCTATTTAAAACACTAATGAATTATACCGTCTTTTCCTTATGTATAAACAATTTTTCAAATTAAACATCATTGCATAATACAGATAAACAGCACCGTAGCATAAATTAATTATAGAGAAAGTACTCACTGTTTTGCATTTTTGATGAGGTGGTCATAGAAGAGAGGGTGCAAAAGTTTTTGGTCCAGACATGGGGTATGGCACACGTCCATGTATCTTTTACAGTAAGAGCCTGTGGAAAACTATGGGAAAACGGCGGAGCTGTGTGTCCACTATATTCTTTCAGTACTCTATGAATGGAACTGTTTAGGTTCAAGGCCAATTCACATTCCCAGCATTTAGGCAGACCTTTTGATTACACGAGCGGCATATTTCACTGATAACTGTCACTCCTGAAAATAAGTCTTATGAATTAAAAGTAATTTATTACCGGTGGTACGAAAACAGCGATGATATCACTTATTTGTCACGCACACTGTCCATGCTGGCAGGCACTACCTGTGTGATTTTTTTCTTCAACCCTGGTGAAAATGTAAGATGATTTTATTTTTATCTAAATCTAACATAATTGGTACAGTAAATTTGTAAAATATTTATTTTAAATGAACAGAATGCTTTTCAACTTCAGTAATTTAGTAAGATTTTAAATGAACAACATGCTTTTCAACTTTAGTTAAATTAGTAAACTATTTATTTGATATATGATATATTTTAATTTATACACTTTTAAAGGAACACAATGCTTTTCAATGGGCTCAGGACACAAAAACAGATACCAGGCCAGGCACACGCTGGTGTGACAGAGAGAAAAGACTTCAGGGGAAACACTTGTGGGGTTTTTTTCAACCATGGTGAAACAGTAAGATGATTTTATTTTTGTTTAATTTATATACTTTTAATTGAACAGCATGGTTTTTTCAACTTGAGTCACTGTCAAATATTTGTGAATGACTAAATGTAAATTTTATAACCATTTCATTTAAATGAACATAATGCTTTTTCAACTTCTGTGTGAGATAAACTTCCAACGTCCTCAGCAATGCGGAGGGAGGGAAATTCCTGCTTTGACAAAGACACACACACACACATACATAGACGCTCGCTCGCTATGTTTTTAAAACAGTACAAGGTCATTCATACATTGGATTGTTTGCAATATGTTTGTGGCTCCATTTTATTCAAACTTTTTGTGTGAGATTTTATTTTATATTCTTTTAAAGAACAGATAAACTTTCACCATTTGATTCAAACTTTTTTGTGTGAGATTTTATTTTATATTCTTTTACAGAACAGATAAACTTTCACCATTTTATTTAAACTAAAATGCTTGGTTCAGTGAATAGTTCTACATTTTATTCAAACTTTTTGTGTGAGGTTTTATTTTATATTCTTTTACAGAACAGATAAACTTTCACCATTTTTTCTTATCACTTTCACACCTGCCCCTTGATAAAGCTCAGGGATATTTAGGGATGCAACAATCAAACTAACTGTCACCATCAAAGCCAATACATCTCAAACTAACTGTCACATCACTTTGTAACTGTAACATCAAAGCTTATGTTAACATCAAAGGCCAATACATCTCAAACTAACTGTCACATCACTTTGTAACTGTAACATCAAAGCTTATGTTAACATCAAAGGCCAATACCTCCCTTTTCTTTATCAAACTTCAAAGAATCAAACTAACTGTCACACATCCATCATTTTGACAGAAAGTGTAACCGCAAGGGGCGGAACTAGATCAAAGGTCATCATCCATCATTTTGACAGAAGCTGTAACCAGATGGGGCGGAACTAGGTTAAAGGTAACAGGAAGGGGCGGAAACTAGGTTAAAGGTAACAGGAAGGGGCGGAACTAGGTTAAAGGTAACAGGAAGGGGCGGAAACTAGGTTAAAGGTAACAGGAAGGGGCGGAACTAGGTTAAAGGTAACCGGAAGGGGCGGGACAAGGGGCGGGACAGGAAGGGGCGGGGCTAGGTCAAAGGTCACCATCAATCATTTTGACAGTTGCTATATCATATTAACTACTCGTCCGCTTCTGCAACCTCTAAATCAATGCTGGCAGGACTCATGCGTCTGTGTTTTGAAGCCAGCGTCTGCACCTGACACTCAGCACGAGGACTCAACGTCTTTGATTGACCCCCGCGAGGCCTGTTACGAGTGGAAACCGTCTTGGAAAACCTCTGTATGACCCTGGCCTGTACTGTAACTCAGTCTCAGGGTGTTACCAATCTTCTTGTAGCCTAGGTCAACTTTGTGGAGAGCAACAATTTTAATTCTCAAATCCTTATAGAGTTATTTGCCATGAGGTGCCATGTTGAACATCCAGTGGTCAGTATGAGAGAATTGTACTCAAAGCACAAATTTTAACTGCTCTAATACAAGATACACACATTTGTATGGTCCTGTCAAGCAGACAAAAACATGAACATGATGAATAGGACATGTGGTTTTGAATGGTTACACGACGTACAGCTATTATCACTTAGGGTGTACTCACTTTTGTTGCCAGCTATTTTGACAATAAGGGCTGTATGTTGAGTTATTTTCAGAGGACAGTAAATATATACTGCTATACAAGCAGCACATTGACTACTCTAAAATATTTCATTTCTATAGTATTGTCCCTTGAGAAGATATACTAAAATGTTTGTATGCACTTTCGTGAGATACAGTAGCTGTGTGATAAAACATTTCGCAACAATTTAAATAATCACGCAGCCAAGGTTTGCACGCAGGTAAAGTAGGGTGTAACCTACTAGATATCCAACTTTTAATATATTGGGTGATAATATACTGTACATTTTTCTATGATGAAACAGTCAAGCAGTTGAAATATGACATATAGTACTTGCTCTACAGTATTTGTGTGTTTAATGCAGTGAACTTGCTGGAATCTGAACTGATCCTCGAGAGCCCTTCATATGAATAAAACATGACGCAAAGGTGAGCAAGAGTTTCTCCATGTCCCTCTTTTCATCCCTCCATCCAATTAAAAAGCATCTTGAGCTCACAGCAGGAAGTCCTGCAATCTCTCTCTCTCTCTCCCACTCACTCTCTCTCTCTCCCACTCACTCTCTCTCTCTCTCTATGACTCTCTCTCTCTCTCTCTCTCTCTCTCTCTCTCTCCCACTCACTCTCTCTCTGTCTCTCTCTCTCTCTCTCTCTCTCTCTCGGGAACCTGCAGTTATTTCCACCGTTGTGATTAATGTAGTGTGGACTGTTACCTGCCGCAGACTCTCGAGTCCATCAATACCACTGTATCCTCTGCTGTTCTCAATTCATATGTGTGTTTCTTCAACTTTGGCCACTTTATGTCCCAGCGGTTTTATTAAAACCAACAGATTTCAATGTGTTTTTGATATATGACGGCCTTGAAAATATTTAACTAGGCCTTTATTATAATTTTTTTGCTGCTTTTGCATGTTTAGATTTTTATTTTGTCTTGGATCCAGACTTTCAATCTTTCACTATAAAATTTCACCATAAAATATGGGAAACACTTTACAATAAGATCCCGTTAATTAACATTAGTAAGTGCATTAACTAACATTAACTACCAATTTGTTACAGTATCTATTAATCTTTGTTAATGTTAGGTAATTAAATAATATTAATAGATACAACTATTGATTTTTATAATGCATTAGTAAATGTTGAAATTAACTGAGATTAATAAATGCTTTAGAAGTATTTTTCATTGTTAGTTCATGTTAACTAATGAATTAACTTATGTTAACAAACAACCTAACTCTAAAGTGTCACCAAAATGTGAACTGATTTTTAAAGTGAGCATAAACCATTTCAATATTTATAGTGTAAAATGATTTATATCAATATTACACAAATTACAGCTGCCCTTCAGTATTGTTTCCGCAATCCTACACAAACAAACACCTGTTCGAATTGACCTATTCGATTGATTTCAAATGTTTTTTTATCGAGTGTTTTCTTGTAAATTCTGTTTGTTCATCTTTCTTTGCAACAAATGATACTTACTTTGATGTTTTGCTACACTCTTAAAAATAAAGCTTCTTTATTGGCATCGACGGTTCCATAAAGAACCTTTAACATCAGTGGAATCTTTCCATTCCACTAAAGGTTCTTTACTGTGGAAAAAGGTTCTTTAGATTTTTAGAATGTTCTTCACACTGAAAGGTTCTTTGGGGAACCAAAAATAGCTCTTCTATGACATCCCCTTTTGGAAACCTTTATTTTTAAGAGTTTATATAATGCAAAGTCATTCATCTAAATTGACTGGATGGCTGCTGTATGTTTTATCTACAGAAGTATTGAATTTCTCAAGTCTCATCTGTCTGTATTCATGCAGGTGATGCTGTTCAGCTCCACATATAGCTGAAGCCTTTGACTGACAGCTGGTTATTAAACTGGTTGTGTGTGTGTGTGTGTGTGTTCCAGACAGGATGCCTCTCTCTCTCTCTCTCTCTCTCTCTCTCAGACTCTTAAAACAGGAGTCTGTGTTTGAGTGGCACGAGTGGCGAGAGAGAGAGGAAAGCGGGCTCATAATTGCAGATGGTGACAGTAGGCCCGCTGAGGATCATATTGTTCTGAGTATTGTTAGTAATAGTTAGCCGCTCTCTGTGCTGTAATTGTGGGCAGATCTGCGTGGAGGTTAAGGGCCGCCGCTGACAGAACGCTGGGATTATGATCTTAGTAACTCTTTGGTTTCTGGATCAGATTTAATCCTCAACACATTGGCATTGAATCCTCAACCTTACAGTCAGTGTTCGAACTATACAGTGTCCTCCGGGGGAGCCCAAATTTTTTTTTCCAAGGGGGGGGGGGGGGAATGGGGGTTGGGGTGATCGTGCACTTGCGCGTGCCGAGGATTGAAGCGCCTTTCTTTCAGACAGGACGCGGAATGCGCGTTAACCCATTAATTTCAAGGACTTCCAAAGATACATAACAGCTACAAGTGTATGCACTATGCAAGCACTATACCGTATACAGGATTCACCCTATTATACTTTATCGACACAAATTGATAAGTCAAACAGCCATCCCCAAATAGTCTATAGCTACATAGGCTGTCTTTGACTTGAACAAGGGTTAAATTACTCGTCAGGCTACAGAAGAATACCATAATTCATCCGTTCAATTAGGCCTAATGGTGTGTTCACACCTAACGCGAATAGAGCGTCAAATACGCGTCTAGTTAGACGCTTGAACATTCGCTCGAGTTCAAATTTTTCAACTTGCGCGGAAGACGTTCGCGGCAAACGCATCGCCCAATTCGCGTCATTCGCGACGCCCGGCGCGAATGATGCGTCTATTCGCGTCTTTGCATTGACTTTGTATGTAATCTATTCGCGCAAATAATTCAATTCGCGTTCGGTGTGAACACACCGTAAGACATCGAGAGTCACGCAGACCTATAAGTCAAGTCAAGTCAAGTCAAATATATTTATATAGCGCTTTTCACAATACAGATTGTATCAAAGCTGCTTCACAGTATCAATCAAAACAACTTAACAATGTTTGTTTTTTACTGGAAAAAAGACATCCAAGTTTGGTAGAGCTGATCAATGGTATGATTGGTTAATTAATTTGAATATCCCCAACTGAGCAAGCCAAAGGCAACAGTGGCAAGGAACCGAAAAACTCCATCCAGTGACCTAATGGTGTCCTAACACCCCATCAGATGACCCAATGGAGAAAAAAAAACCTTGGGAGAACCCAGGCTCAGTCGGGGGCCAGTTCTCCTCTGGCGTTTATGAACTAGAGGTCTATTCCTCTAGAGGTCTATTTTTGACATAAATGGAAGATTCGAAATGGGTCTGTAATTTGCTAGGTTATTTGGATCTAATTGTGGTTTCTTAATAAGAGGTTTTATAACTGCCAGCTTGAACGTTCTTGGAACATGACCTAAAGATAAAGATGAGTTAATAATATTGAGAAGAGGCTCTTCCACTATAGGTAACACTTCTTTCAGTAGTTCAGTTGGTATAGGATCTAATAAACATGTTGTTGTTTTAGATGAAGTGATAAGTTTATTTAACTCTTTTTGTTCTATGGTTGTAAAGCATTGTAATTGTTTTTGCGGGGTGATAATTGCAGCCGAATTATAAGGCGCGAGCAAAGATCGAACGTTTACGATTTTGATTCTGATGCTTTCAATTTTCTCGGTGAAGAAGTTCATGAAATCATTACTACTAAACTGTAACGAGGTATTTTGTTCAGACGACGTCTGTTTATTTGTTAGTCTAGCCACGGTATTAAATAAAAACCTTGGATTATTTCGGTTGTTTTCTATTAATTTGCTGAGGTGCTCAGCCCTGGCCGTTTTAAGTGCCTTTTTATAAAGTGACATACTGTCTTTCCACGCGATTCTAAAGACCTCTAAATTAGTTTTTTTCCATTTACGCTCTAAATTACGGGTTTCTCTCTTTAAAACATACGTAGTAATATTGTACCATGGTGCTATACTTTTTTCTCTGACCTTTTTTAATCTAATGGGTGCAACACTATCCAATGTTCTAGAGAGAATGGTGCTCATAGTGCTAGTTAGTTCGTCTAATTCATCTGTTTGTTTGGGTTCAGGCAGCAGCTGAGACAGATCAGATAAGCTATTTGAGAAATGATCTATGGTGGATGGACGAATTGTTCTACCTGGTCGATAACGTGGCGCAGCATGACATATTACAGCAGTGCGTAATATGCAAGTTACCAAGTAGTGGTCAGTGACATCATCACTTTGTGGAATGATATCTATATCGGTTGGATCGGTTCCATATGATATAATTAAATCGAGTGTATGATTAAGACGATGAGTTGGTCCGGTGACGTTTTGCTTGACCCCGAAGGAGTTTAATAAATCTGTAAACGCAGCCCCTAACGCATCATTTAAATTATCTACGTGTATTTTAAAATCTCCAACAATTAATGCTTTATCGACGTTGACCAAAAGATCTGATAGAAAGTCAGCAAACTCTTTTAGGAAATTGGCGTAAGGCCCTGGAGGTCTATATACGGTAGCCAATGCTAGAGATAATAGGGATTTTTTTTCTTACATCTAAGAGCGTAACATTTAGCACAAGCACTTCAAACGAATTAAACCTATGACGAGTTTTCTGAGTAACATTAAGGATATCTCTGTAGATTGTTGCAACACCGCCGCCACGACCGATCAGACGGGGCTCATGCTTATAACAGTATCCTGGCGGAGTAGACTCATTTAGACAGAAATAATCATTTGGTTTAAGCCAGGTTTCAGTAAGGCACAGAACATCGAAATTATTATCTGTGACCATTTCATTTACAATAACCGCCTTAGGTGTGAGCGATCTAATGTTTAGAAGACCTAGCTTTAGAAATTGTTTTTGTTCACTAATAGCGAGATTTTTTGTTTTAATAACAATTAGATTTTTTCTAGATCCCGCAGTAGATTTATTATTTGATCTTAGTAAACGAGGAATAGACACAGTTTCTATGCAATGTTCTACACTAGTATTAATATCAATTAAATTGGTGCAGTAGAGACTGTGATTTGGATTTTTGGTTACTAGTCAAATGGTATTTAACATCTTGGAGATGTTATCCGACAGAAGATCTGCCCCGATTCTACTTGGGTGTAAGCCATCAGCGCGGAAGAGCCTTGGTCGCTCCCAAAACAGATTCCAATTATTTACAAAAATCAGTTTCTGCTCATTGCACCATGACAATAACCATTCATTTAGCGCGAATAATCTACTGAACTTTTCATGCCCTCGTCGGTACGTAGGAAGCGGTCCAGACACAATAATCGATGTTTCAGGCGATGTGCTGCGTACCGTATCGATAAGGCTCCTTAAGTCTTTCTTCAGAACCTCCGTCTGTCGCAGCCTAATGTCGTTAGCTCCCGCGTGCAGCACAACAGCTCCGACGCGCTCGTCACCGTTCAAGATCTCAGTTACCCGCGCAGTGATATCGAGAACACGAGCACCAGGAAAGCAGTGACTGTGCACCTTACTTTTACCTAACGTAGCGTGGACGTGTCGGACGGTGGAATCGCCGATGATCACAGCATCGCGTTCCGTTTCGCGAAGAGGGGAGAAGCGGTTCTGAGTGGAGATCTCGAAAACCGGGAGGGGCGAAAAGATTCTTGTCCTGGCTCGCGGCTTCCGCGGAACCACCCAGGCTTCGTGGTGGTGTGTTGGAGCCGGAGTGAATGAAATCATGGCTGATCGTGATCTGGACGCTCGGGACCAATGCTGAGAAACGCACGGAGTAGACGAGGTCAGCGTCAGCGGGTTACTAACGTTAATCACTGATCCGTGTGCATCAGCGCGTGATGTTTCAAGAGCTAAACGCCGGTCTCTCAGCTCAGCTTGTCTCTCTAGAAGGTCACGGATCTGCTTTTCTACAGCTTCTAATTCAGACTGCACCGCGAGCAATTCAGATTTGTTCTCATCTGCACCAAAAGGTAGATAACATACACCTGATATATTCGCCATTTTAACAGATGGACAGTAAGTTAGCGATGATGCAACCAGTGATGCTATTAATATTTATTTTAATTTATGACTCAAGTCTTGGGTAAAAACCGTCTTTGTAGTGGTATGGGTGTAATGTAGACGCATGATAGACGGGAAAACAAACAAACTCACAGCAGGCAACGAGGCTGACAAAAGCAGTCGATCGCAGGGCGAACAGCAGTGAAGCGGTGTCTCGCTCTACGACCAACAACCAATGTTCAAACCGTATTTGCGCAAACAAACAAACGCAAACAAACAAACTCAGGGTGTATAACAACCCAGCCACAACATATAATAGTGAATAACATGCCTTACCTTAACACAGAATGGATTTCAAGGACTTCGCACGCAGATCAATGGCCTCCACCGTTTATATTTATTCTACGAATCTTTGAGTTAACATGTACTAAACATGATTGGAATTTGCACCGCAGCGCCACCACACCTTGGTGCTCATGACAAGAATAGCATGCATAGTTATCTTTATTGAAGCGAATTAGGTTTAAATCGCCGTCATGCATGAATGAATGATATTTTTGCTATTTTAGACATAATTCTCCACGATGATCACATTACACAAAACTGAAATTGCACGTCAAAATAAAACATTGTCAATATTTTTTGAGACCCCCCAAAATTTCACGAATCACGTTTTCAGGGGAGCCCATGTCTTATTAAGGGGAGCCAAGCTCCCCCTAGCTCCCCCGTAGTTCGCACCCTGCTTACAGTTGACGGCTCACATTATATGCCAGTGTTAAAGGTTTCATACAAAAGCATCGTTCTCCAACTATGGTCGCAAGTTCCGTCGTTATCAGCAGTTCAACGAGTCTGTGTTTCCCGAAATCATCGTTCCAACAAACATTTGCAAACAGCATCGCAAAGTTGTGTGTTTGGAACGACAGATCTCCTGTGGTTAGAAGCAGAGTTTCTAGTTTGCATGATGTGGACTCAATAAATCATTATCTTGAGACAAATAAGCAAGCTGACATTCAGTACAATTTGTATCTTTAATTTAGAATATACAAATGTCATTTACGTCTTTTAGTTTGTCAAGATGTGACACTGCCACAGTAAAGCCCTGCACGATGCTCACTTAAGTAAAAAAAAATATATATATACAGGTCCTTCTCAAAAAATTAGCATATTGTGATAAAGTTCATTAGTTTCCATTATGTAATGATAAAAATTAAACTTTTATATATTTTAGATTCATTGCACACCAACTGAAATATTTCAGGTCTTTTATTGTTTTAATACTGATGATTTTGGCATACAGCTCATGAAAACCCAAAATTCCTATCTCAAAAAATTAGCATATCATGAAAAGGTTCTCTAAACGAGCTATTAACCTAATCATCTGAATCAACTAATTAACTCTAAACACCTGCAAAAGATTCCTGAGGCTTTTAAAAACTCCCAGCCTGTTTCATTACTCAAAACCGCAATCATGGGTAAGACTGCCGACCTGACTGCTGTCCAGAAGGCCATCATTGACACCCTCAAGCAAGAGGGTAAGACACAGAAAGAAACTTCTGAACAAATAGGCTGTTCCCAGAGTGCTGTATCAAGGCACCTCAGTGGGAAGTCTGTGGGAAGGAAAAAGTGTGGCAAAAAACGCTACACAACGAGAAGAGGTGACCGGACCCTGAGGAAGATTGTGGAGAAGGACCGATTCCAGACCTTGGGGGACCTGCGGAAGCAGTGGACTGAGTCTGGAGTAGAAACATCCAGAGCCACCGTGCACAGGCGTGTGCAGGAAATGGGCTACAGGTGCCGCATTCCCCAGGTCAAGTCACTTTTGAACCAGAAACAGCGGCAGAAGCGCCTGACCTGGGCTACAGAGAAGCAGCACTGGACTGTTTGCTCATTTGAAAGCAAATTTTGCATGTCATTCGGAAATCAAGGTGCCAGAGTCTGGAGGAAGACTGGGGAGAAGGAAATGCCAAAATGCCTGAAGTCCAGTGTCAAGTACCCACAGTCAGTGATGGTCTGGGGTGCCATGTCAGCTGCTGGTGTTGGTCCACTGTGTTTTATCAAGGGCAGGGTCAATGCAGCTAGCTATCAGGAGATTTTGGAGCACTTCATGCTTCCATCTGCTGAAAAGCTTTATGGAGATGAAGATTTCATTTTTCAGCACGACCTGGCACCTGCTCACAGTGCCAAAACCACTGGTAAATGGTTTACTGACCATGGTATTACTGTGCTCAATTGGCCTGCCAACTCTCCTGACCTGAACCCCATAGAGAATCTGTGGGATATTGTGAAGAGAAAGTTGAGAGACGCAAGACCCAACACTCTGGATGAGGTTAAGGCTGCTATCGAAGCATCCTGGGCCTCCATAACACCTCAGCAGTGCCACAGGCTGATTGCCTCCATGCCACGCCGCATTGAAGCAGTCATTTCTGCAAAAGGATTCCCGACCAAGTATTGAGTGCATAACTGAACATAATTATTTGAAGGTTGACTTTTTTTGTATTAAAAACACTTCTTTTATTGGTCGGATGAAATATGCAAATTTTTTGAGATAGGAATTTTGGGTTTTCATGAGCTGTATGCCAAAATCATCAGTATTAAAACAATAAAAGACCTGAAATATTTCAGTTGGTGTGCAATGAATCTAAAATATATGAAAGTTTAATTTTTATCATTACATTATGGAAAATAATGAACTTTATCACAATATGCAAATTTTTTGAGAAGGACCTGTATATATATATATATATATATATATATATATATTGTATACCGTCTGTATAGGTGCCATGCCAAAAATTTATTGTTTTGTTTTTTTAATCTTCATGTATGTTGATTTTGGGCATTTGCCTATGCTTTTTTTGTTGGAGAGGAACTTTTGTTGGACTCTTAGGACTCTTATTATGATGAGCCTAGGGTTAAAGAAGGGGGAGCACGCTCTGGTCTGAGATATACGTGGTGGACTATACTCTGGGGACTTTTTTCAACTGGAGGATAACCTGTTTTTTTGTGGGGCCTCGAACTAGTGGATTTATACTTTTTTAATCCAGACTTTGAATTGCCTACCTACCCCAAAGCAAAAAAGGACTGAGACAGGACTGTTGAGTATTATCTTTGTTATTTATATTTTGCTTGCACGGACTTACTCTGGAACTTTCTCTATATGGACTATTTTGTTTGAGTTTTATACAAAGAGTCAACAGTTTTATGTTATGTTTGCGTGTGCCTTACAAGTGTCTAAGCTGCCTTTATATTTTCAATACAATGTTTTTTGGGGACTTTGCTGTCTTTGTACTCATGCTGTTTTTGTGTAGTACTTTTGAAAAAGAGTAAGACGGAACAATAGTCAACTCCCCTTGTTATAATGATTCAACCCTTTTATGAAAAGTTGAAGTTGTTATAAAGAGATTTAAAGCGCTGTTTTTGATGAGTGCGCATGTGCGAACGTGCTCTATTACGTAAGAACGAGACTATATAATCTGGAAATAAAGCAAAGTAACTGAGAAAAATGAGAAATAGTCCTCAAATGCCATGTCTGTAATTTATAGCAAAACATCTAGCATTAATTCGATCTGAAACAGATTCATTAAAAGAAGTTATTACTCCATCACCTGCGTGACATTATTAACCAACGTAGTTGAACGACCAATTTGCGACAATATGGTTTCGGGAAACAGTCGTGACGAGCTAGTTGATTTCTTCAACGATGCGTCGTACTATAGTAGTTAAGCAGCGAGTTACGTCATTGTACGGGAAACACACCCCAGTAGTTGCTAGGGTGTTCTGGGTGGTTGCTAAGTGGTTTCTTCTTATCTGGTGTGAAAAGAGTCCCTGGTCTCTAGATTTGGTTTGGGTTTCTCCTTCAATGTTTTTTTTTTTTTTACACGTTTTCTGGTCCAATTAATAATAATTCACGGCATACCTGATTGGTGGTCCACGTCTGCTTGTCCGTCCATTCTCTGTGGTTCCTGATGTACCACCACTGGATCTCCAGCGAGTAGGACGGTGACCCCGCGCCTCGAAACGAGCAGGCCATCTCCACGTCCTGACCGCTCTGTGCCGAGATGTCATGAGGGACCTCTGTGAACACCGCTGAGGAAGAAGACAGAGAGCTGATTTAAAGGAGACCTATTATGCCTCTTTTTACTAGATCTAATATACAGTCAAGCCAATAATTATTCAGACACCAGATATAATTTCTGATATTTTTTTTACTAGTGGGTGAAGGACACTATAGTTCATTTATGTAAGTGAGGAGAGCAAAATAAAGTTAACTGTGACATTATACCCAAAAATTCTTCATACAGTGACTACCAGTAAATTTTTTTTTCATTATTCAGACACTTTGACCTGACCATGTTTTGCTGAAGTGTTTTCGACCTTTTTACACCACAGACTGAACAAAATGAAGCATTGCTTGGTAATTGTTTGAGCTAAACTGGTATTATCTAATTGTGTAGTTAAATTTAACAGATATTCAACATAATTCATTTGTGAGACATTCTAACAGAAGGATGGGCAAATCCAGTGAAATATTGAGTTCTTGTCATATTTTATTACCATTTTCTAAACTATAGCGAATAAACTGTGATAATGTGAGAAATGTTGAATGTGTCTGAATACATTTTGGTTTGACTGCAATGCTCCGGTGTCCGCAGAATGTCTGTGAAGTTTCAGCTCAATATACCCCACAGATAATTTATTATACCATGTTGTAGATGCATCTTTGGAAGGAAAGTCACGCTGTTTTCGTGCATGTATCTTTAAATGCAAATGAGCTGCTGCCCCGCCCCCTTTCCAGAAGAGGGCGGAGCCTGTACAGCTTGTGCCTCAGATACTCTGGCAAAAACTAAAACATCTGTTTGGTTTTGATTATCATCTCTATCGTGGTCACGCTCACGTGACATTGCAGTTCTTCATCATCATGAAAGTTTATTATCTGCATGTGTTTTAAAGCCTTATCAGTCTAAACTGGTACTTATATATGGTTTTCTGAGCACACACATCTGAAGCACGCGCACAGAGAGCTGCATGTCAGACGGGGCACTCTTTCAAACACTGTTTACAAAGTGCTTTACAGAAGAGAAATAACAAGAAAAACATTTTGTAATCAATTTATAGAAGTAAAATAAAACAAAATACCACAATTAAATAAATCAAGGAAAGCATCTAGTGAACAAATGTGTTTTAAGATACTAAAACACAGAACTAAAGAAAAATTTGAAATGTTGTCTTGACAATCAGTTAATGTTTATTTTATTTCAAGTATAAATGTTTTTTTTTTTTTATGGGTTTAGATTTAGTTAATGATAAAAACACTGCATCAAGCCTGGCAAAAAAATTGACCCGTCATATTTGCACTGAACACAAGCGTGAATACATTTTGAGAAATTTGAAAAGCTTTCATGTGACCTGAAATATGATGCACAAGACTTCATTTGTGGTGTGTTTGTGTCATTGTGAGCTCAGTTGTTTCAGTTCCTGTTTATTTGGATAGTATTCAAAAAGAACAGCGTGAACATTCTGCAAAACTTCTCCTTTTGAGTTTCACAGAAGAAACGTACAACATTTTTGATTGAATATTCCCTTTAACGTCTGAACATCATCTGTACTATTATACAAGTGAACCTCTTTAACAACTCAAGGCACGAAGCCTAAACATCTCGTATTTGTGTTGAGACCGATGTCGATTGAACAACTCAATCTTCCCTCTACTCGCTTTTTTTCAAGATACCATTATCATCTCAGATAACATTTTGGAAAATGTCCAACACCTGAACGGCCAACATCAGATCCGGAGATATCAGTGAACCTTCAGAGGCTTTATCGCAGGAAAACAAGCATCTAGCTACTGGATAAAGTTGTTCTCAGAAGCTAAAACACTCAAGTGCACCGTTTCCCTTGACTGACCTCGCGAGTGAAACAAGCTCATCCGCGACTTCAGACAAACACAATTCAATTATCCTTCACGCCAAAGCCTTGAAGATACGAGTCCCCCTCCACCAAACACCGGCCGAAGCGCAGAAGAGACGCCGTCAGAACCAACGAGCGCAAATCAGTGTGGAGGAATCATTTCTCTCTTATCAATCCTTACAGGCCCTGCAGGAAGTGATGCGCACACTTCAAAGAGAAACCGCTCACACCTGACGGTCCACAGGAAGTCACGAATCCCTGGAAGATATCACAGATATAAGGCGCTTTCGCAGCTAAATTTAATTGCATTGCTGGAGAAATAACTGCGATATTAAAGAGATCTGAGATCATGGTGGCATCACAGAACTTTTTTTGTATACTCAAAAAAAAAAAAAAAGACATGTACATTACCATTTAAATTCAGCCATGATGCATTGAATTGAACAAAAGTGATAGTAAAGACATTTATAATGTTACAAAAGATTTTATTTCAAATAAATGCTGTTCTTTTAGAACTTTCTCTGCATCAAAGAATCCTAAAAAAGAAAATGTATCAGTTTCCACTAAAATCTGAAGCAGCACAACTGTTTTCAACATTGATAATAATCATAAATGTTTCTTGAGCAGGAAATCATCATATTAGAATAATTTCTGAAGGATCATGTGACACTGAAGACTGGAGAAATGTTGCTGAAATGATCACAAGAATAAATGACATTTTACTACATATCCACAGAAAACCATTTGTTTGGAATTCAAATAATATTTCACAATATTACTGTTCTTTTCTGTATTTTTAATCAAATAAATGCAGCCTTGGTGAGCAGAAGAAACTTCTGGGTTCAAAAACATGACCCCAAACTTTTGAATGGTAATGTATACAGGTTTAAATATCTAATATGAGGAAGAGTTTCAGTCTAATAATAATAATAATAATAATTTGTTACATTTATATAGTGCTTTTCTGGGTACTCAAAGCGCTTTACACAGAAGGGGGGAATCTCCTCAAGCACCACCAGTCTAGTGTTCCTCTAAACACACGTCAGGATCTCTGCGTGCGCCGCTCAAACGAGCTCTGAAACCTACGAATCCCTCAACATCTGCCTTA
>JAVALU010002527.1:87500-112500 GCA_030770095.1 Gila robusta
CATCAGCCAGGATACATGCCAATCATCACTTTTACATGCACAACAATATCTGCCAAGCTTTTACTCAGAAAAAGACATTTACATACTTGATAGTTGTAAAATACTCCAATAAAAAGCATATTCTGAACTAACTGAAATATGCATGTTTTTTCCTGCGCATCTCTTGTGAAAATAAGGGAGATGTTCACTCTTCATTTTAGCAGATTTATATTAAAGAGCTTTTTTACGTTCATCTTACTTTACTGTGTAATGTTGCTGTTTGAGCATGAAAAAGCTCTGCAAATTTACAAAGTTATTCTCTATATCAGTGTCAGTGTTTCTGAACTCCCTGACTCCCATTGTAGTCTTGAGTTTTCTTCCGGGAACGAACACGTCACAATATTCCTCATTTAAATAATTCATATGCAGAATAAAGGGGCGGGGCCTGGTTGAGTTAGTTAGTAGTGTGTTGAAACTAGCGGTTATAACTAACACACTTGAAGCGCTTGACCAATCACAGCACACTGATCCAGCAGACCAATCAGAGCACAGTGTGCTTTTCAGAAGGAGGGGCTTCATAGAGACAGGAAGTAAACAGAGCGTTACTGACAGACTGGGAAGAGACGAGCTGCAACAATGGTGAATATGTAAGGAATATAATAATATATATATAATATGAACATCCACCCCGTTGTTATCTCAGAATAAACCCCGACAGGGTGATCAGGATCAGGTCTTCCATCAGCCTGAAGGGGGTTTATTCTGCGATAACAACCGCCTAGATGTAAATTATCCCACTTATTACATGTTTACTTGCCACATAAGTAAATAATTAGACACTAAATATTGATCTGAGTTGACATGTTTTATTAGCTCTTCAAACACAAAGCTTCCACGGAGAGAGCAGTTGCAGCGCGGCAAGTTCAAACTAGACGGACATTTAAGAGATACAGTATACAGTCATACAACTTATTACACAGCATTTTGCCACATAAATAATTATGGCGATAAGAGATATTGATCTGAGATAAAACTGTTTTAAATTCGAACCTGTTTGTATGTTATAATCCAACAATGTACAAAACAATACTCGCAAAATGGCAGCAGCTGCGTTTATATGAAACGAGAGAGAGAGAGAGTCAACGATACTGGATGACATAATTAAATAACTGTACACAAAATATTGATTCGACTGAGTTATAATATTTTATTAGCTCACCAAATGCAAAACTTCCACGAAGAAAAAACATTCCTAGCAATGTATAGCGCTGCTGACTTCAGTGACCCGGATGAGCCTGTGTTTCTGATCTCAGCGGTTGTTATCTGGGAATAATATACCGCTGGATGGCACGGATGACCAATCAGAATCAAGTATTCCACAGAGCCGTGTAATAAGAGAAAATAATGAATATTCAAGCATGAAAACTTGTTCAAGTAGAACCCAAAAACAACATCAAAACAACTCCCCTTTAACCAGAATCTTTATGTGCATGTGAACACATTCATTAACTCCCTATATAACAGCCAAGAGTCCATTACAATTTTAAGTTGTGATAAAATTTCACAATATTACTGTTTTTACAGCATTTTCATTAAATAATACAGCCTATAAGCATAAGAGACTTTTTTAAACATTAAAAAAAATCTTAATTAATCTTAATAATTCCAAACTTTTGACCAATAGTGAATATTAAGACTTGTTTTTAGTGAATTCACAGCTTTAAGTGTATGTTGTATGTTATGGAGCAATGACACTCAAATAAATGGGGATTTATTTATTTATTTATAAATCTCAAACAAGCCAAAAAGGACTACTTTATTCATTAAAAACTCATTCAGAAATTGTTTTCTTGTAGTTCTACGATAAACACATCTCAAGGATCATGCTATATAATATAGATTAAAAACATTGAAGTATTTATTTGGAGACTCTTAATCAGACTGCACTGACTGAACCCAATAACTATCCACAATGTCTGCATCTCGCCATATGAAATCTGATCTGTTTGTTCAGTATGGACAATATCTACACCATCTACATCAGTTACGATAGTGATGATGTAATGTAAGCATGATGCCAGGAGACTTTCTCATACACCAGCTGAGAGACGCTGTCAAGTCTGCAAAGAGAAACCTGGGATTCTCGCTGCTCACGTCGATCATGACATCTCACTGTCACTGTCATGAGGAGACGAGTGTCAGAGGCAACACTGTATTTTACACATTCACCCATACAATGCCTCCAAAACCACCCGTTCCTTCATTCATTCATTATTTACTGCAGCGCCTGAGAAAAACTAGTGCCTTTGCATCCAGAAACAACAACAAAAAGGTTCATTCACACTGAAATACACTTCTAATAATCTGATTTTAAACCACGTATAAATCTGATTTATAAAAAAAAGTTTTATTTAAAATAATTATATAATATATAGTTATAATATATCATTCTTAAAATATTAAATTATAATTATTAATTATAAATATAATTAATACAAAATATCATAACTATAAAAAATATATAGTTTACAAAACCCAATAAAAAACTATTTATATGTGGTGTAAAATTAGTATAAATAATAATAATATAAAATAATTATATACAAAATATTATAATCATTATAATTTGCATATAATTCTGATTTTAGTGTTTGTAAAAATTATAACAACAACAATAATTTATATATATAAATATAAATAAATATATAATCATAATATATATATATATATATATATATATATATATACTGTAGTAAAAATAAATTTTTACTGACCTGATATAAATCAATATAAATAATATGAATATATAATTATATATAATTAAAAAATATAATCATTGGATATAAGAGAAACCCCGTCTTGTTTCCTACACAGTTCTGCTGATAGTCAAGCGTCTGAATATGAGAGCCTGACCTCGAAAAGACATGAGAAATCATCTGAGAACTGAGACCAGTCATTCATGCTCCTCCTGATGTCTCGGGACATTTCCCGAACGCAAGCGTGTGAGATCCTTCCTCAAACCTCATCAATGCCTGGACAAACACAAGGACTGAGACGCTGTGAGAACGTCACGGAGAAAAGCAGAGACATCGACAACTCAAACAATCTAGACTGAGACCGTTTCAAACCAACACGCCTTTAATCATTCGGTTTTTCCATTTAGTTTATTTCATTTTGAGTTCCAGATTTATACTTCAGAAAAGCACTTCATAAAATAATCTAGACTGAGATTGTTTCTGCTGCGGCCCAAAACCAACACGCCTTCAATTTGTTCTTTTCATTTTTGTTTATTTTATCAGTTTTGGATTCTGAGTTCCAGATTTATACTTCACAAAAGCCCTTCATTAAACAATCTAATATTTATTCTCCACATCACGTAGTGAACTGCTGCGTTTCTTGGGCGGGTCAGCGCTCGATATTCAAGATGAAAGCGAAAGCGTTTGAAATTCCTCATGATTCTTGACGGTGGCGTGTCAAACGCAAGACTAAGAGCTTCACTTCAAAGCAAACGTGGCGTTTAATCTGCACTTACCCTCACATATATGAGCTCTAGTGGCAGTCAAGTGCTCCCGTTGCCCCTGGAAACCAGAGGTGGATTCACATCCCATCACTTCCTCAGAGCGGGAGAAAACAGCTCTAGCGTTTACACGCGCTCACACAATCCCTGGAAAGCCTTCATGTAGACGCATCATGATCCATTTGAGCTTCCGATCGGATTGAAAGGGTCGTGTGGCCCTGATCTGATCAACAGGTGAAAAAACTTTAAGCATGCAAACGCCTGAATTGGATTCAAGATTTTACGTATGTTTACACTCTAAAAAAATGCTGTTTTTTTTTTAACCCAATTGTGGGTCAAATATGGACAAACCCAAACATTGAGTTAAAAAAGTAATTTAAAAATTTAACCCAACGGCTGGGTTTGTCCATGTTTGACCCAAAGTTGGGTTGAAACAACCCAGCATTTTTTAGTGTACATACATTTATGAAATATGAACGTAAATGTATTATTTTAATTATTTTAAAAATAAAGTATAAGAATAGGGCTAGATAAAAAAAATCGCACCTCCCATCCAATAAATCACAATAAGCTTTGTGCTACGTTACTTTTGATATGAAGCAAAGTATCAAATTTCAAATTCTGTCCATTTTATTACAAAATTTAAACTCAGATCAAGCAGCACGTGAACCGATTATCTCTTCAACTTTACTAGTTATTGCATCAAATAAACATGAATGATCATCAGAAAGCGTTGAAAGATACAGTAGAACTTCTTGAAATCCGTATCATATCTCATGTAATCACTCAATCAGTGTTTCAACTGGAAAGACGAAAAATGAACTCTAGAAAGGAGCATTTTGATAAATATATGCACCATAGACCATATTCATTCAATTTTTTTCTGTTCAAGTTTTTATGAAAGCCCCATTTTAAATGTTTATATTTTAAAAAACAATTTGAAGTAGAAACATAATTATAAAAGTTAGTATCATAACTTTGTTGTTGTATACAAATCAGTTAATTTTAACCTTTAATATTATAGTAATGTATTACCAACTGACTCCCTGTATAGAACAGTAACACAACCCTCACAAACATCTTTCCTTATGGACTTTACATATATATAGTTTAACTAACTATACATGTAGAAAAGAAAAGAAATATCTTAATCTCAAGTGTTTCGTCTGGACAGAAGTGAGATTGTGACTTATAAATCTCCTCTTTCTCAGATGTTTCTCCTGTAACCTCACATGAGTGACTGCATCCAAATCGACAACAAAACAAAAATAATCTATAATCTCTTCTATAATCCCAGAAAGGATCTTACAAAAAGCTTAAACTGCTCTCAGTTTTACTCAAGATACTAAAATCTGCAATAAAAAGTCAGTATTTCTCCTCAAATATTCTCCCAAGAACAAAAGTTTATACTTCGTAACTCCATTAAGTCTCCTGAGTTAAGAAGAGCAATATAAAGTGCAAATATATTTTGTCCAAAATTATGGTTAACATAGTAAATTTGTATAAGACCAGCTAAAGATTGTAGAGAAGAACAACATGATATATTCTGCTATACACAAACAAACATACTATTTAGATATAATGGCCTAATAACCTGATCCAAAATCAGCAAGAACAAATTTTAATAACATGGTAATGGATAGTTTCTGGAAGCTGCGCTGCCTGTCTATTTGTGAGAGAGACATTAGTGGAGAAATCAAATGTTGAGGTTTTTTTATTTATAATATATGATATAGTTAAGTAACATAACACGACTAAGGGCTGTTCTATAATATCACGATTGCAAATGTTACATTGAATTTATAGTTTAATAAACAAGTAGCCTAACTTACATTTTAGACGCAATATTGACTGGTTTTGTTCTATTTCACCGACGAAAATAGTTACAAAAGAAAAGCAACAATAAGCGCTGTGTTTTGTTACTGAATGATTCATTATTTTGAACGAATCGATTAATGAATGACTCAATGATTCATTTATTAAGACAGTCACTTGTCGCCACCTATTGATTTATTGTTTAAAGGTATTAGGGGTCGACCGATATGTGATTTTCAGGGCCGATGCCGATACCGATTATTACAGATCAAGTAGACCGATAACCGATATTTTAAAACCGATATATAGCCTATATCTGGTGTAAAAATGTAAGTTAATGTCAAAATTAAGAATAACAAAGAGTTTTGACAAATACTTTCTTTAAATTATTTTAAACATATCTTTAAATCTAAGAACTGTTAATAATAGCATTATTATTATTATTATTATTATTATTAATAATAATAATAACTAAAAAAAAATGTGCAGGGAGCACCCAGCAGCATTCTGTAAAACTTAAAGACTCTATTTTAGTGGTTAAATAAAATTTTAGTAATCAAAAAGCATTTCTTATTAATTTAAATCATCAAACTTATTCAATTTATTTACAGTTTAACAAAAATTACATGTTTAGGGCCCTATGAAAAAACAAACTTTTATTTTGACGGGTTGCCGTGGAGATCTTTGAGTTTCTGTGTTTATATGACGATAACTTTTCTCAGTTGAAGCTTTAAAAAGCTCATGAAGTGACTAAGCGGTTCTGGAGATGATGTTTATGCAATCATGTCCTCATATAATGATGCGGCTGAGGCTGAAAACAGCGCAAGCGTCACGCGTGCTCCAGTGTGTGTGTGTGTGTGTGTGGTAAATGCAATCACGCGTCTGCACCATTCATTTAGAGACACGCAGGATTCATATTTAAATAGTCTTTTTGCGGTTTGAAATTCGATTTGATTTGTACTGACCTGCTTTTTATTAATTCATCAAGAAGTTGACAAATTCCGTGACATTCCGCTTTATAGAGTAAATTCCGTTTTTATGACTGGATTCCGCGATTCGGTCCGTGTTTTCTGCATCGCGGACATCACAGGACCCTTTTATATTGAGGTGTTTTGCAACTTCAGTGTAGTAATTTATTGCTACTTCAGCAAAGTCTGCTGCTGCCTTAACTTTGAGAGACAAGACAACTGATGCGTGATCAGTGCAGCAGTTCCAGTCAGCGAGTGCTGTCGGTGTGAGTGCTAAACTTTCAGTGCCTTCAGCTTTCTGCATTGATTGGCCGGACTCGTGACTCACAACAAATCAGATGTGCGGGACATTTCATTGGTCTAGTCTACAGAGTGGTGAGTTCCGACAGAGGTGGCTGCGTCAGAGCCAAATATAGCGCATTTCAAAATTAAATTATTTTATCGGCAAATCGGTTTTGAAAATGGCCGATACCGATAACCATAAAAATGCTCAATATCGACGCCGATAATCGGCCAGGCCGATAATCGGTCGACCCCTAAAAGGTATCATTGATTTTATTTTTTATTTTATTATTTGTTTAAACATTAATCTCATAATATTTTTACAGTTGTAATTTTGCAGTGAATGAATCTGTGAATGAATGTAGGTATGGTTATGATATAATATTACTTTGCATAAGTAGCCTATAGAAAAATGGTAATTTGCAATTTTGCACATCTCCTTTGAGCAGCCCTAATGCTCTTTTTTGTCTTTTTATCAAAAATAATTTTGTCTTATTCTTGTGCTTTTGTGGTGTGACTCTGTTGTAACTCTTGTAGCAATCTCTCTAGATCCAAAACAAATTTCTCCTTGGGGAGACAAATAAAGATACTTTGACTTTGACAATTATAAAGCAATTACTTGGTTTTGTTTAACTGAAACATGAAATGTGGAGTTATCTGCTTTTGCTAAAAAACTTTTAATATATAAGAAAACATACTTCCAATGAACTTTAAATTTGTAAGTAACCTGTATTTTCTTGAGTTATTATTACTTAATCAAAACAAGCTAATTGCAGTTTGATTGATATTGCATGGAATGCACAATAAAAAAACAAACATGAAAATTAATCAAAACGAAGTTATCTATTTTTGCAAATTAACTCTTCATATATTCTGCACATTTATTATATGCATAAAGATGTATTACATATTGCACAGTGCAAGCAGTGTGATATCAGTAGCATGCATCTCACAGTATATACACACACTGCGCAGTACGTAGTTCACACACAATTCTCCAGCAGGGATTTCCAGATCATGTGCAAACAGCTCAGCGGTTTCATCACACGCTGGTCATTCCCAAGCGTGTGTGTGTGTGTGTGTGTGTGTGTGTTATGAAGAGAGCGTGTGCTTTATGAGTGTCAGTGGGAGGACAGGCGGACACACGGGCCCTGAGAATGATGAATGCTCACATTATCCTGTTATTATATTAGCACTGAATCTGCTGATATGAATCACATCAGCGCCGCATGGATCCCGACTCATGTAAAGATATACAACGCCGCCTTCCTCCAATAATAAAACCGGGACAGAGAGAGAAAACAGGAGTAGAGGAAGAGAGGAAATGACAAAGTCATCATACAGAAAGCAGAAGATGAGAGGAGGTGAAGGATAAACAGCAGCTGGCTGACTGAAAAGAAATGAGAGATTCTCAGAAGAGAAAATCTAGTGAGCTGACAGAAACATACACAAACACACACGCACACAAACAAACGTCAACACACTAAGTATGCAGTGCATGATGTGTATACTTAAAGGTGCTGTAAGTGATGTCAATAATTTGAACTTCTGCCATTCGCTTAGCGAATGTGAATTAGACACGCCCCCTCCCGTCCAAAACCCCGCCCACTAAAATACCACTGTGACAAATTCAGTATATCCTAGATGAGGGCGAGTCAAAATGCTAATGTTAATTATTATACTGAAAAATATTGGTAAAGATGTGTCTAATTTAATTAAATATAAAGTTATTATTAAATATGAAATTAATTAATTAAATTACATATTTGAGTGTGCAATGTATTTTCATGCTTACATATTTTGTATGTTTGTATATTTACATGAAATAATTTTGTCCAGTTAAATTTGATATAAAAAATATTAAATATACAATTAAATAATATAATGTAATAATAATTTAAGATAATTATACAATTATTAAATTACATATTTGTGCTATGTATTTTTATGCTTATTATTGTAAAAATGTATCACATTTTTACTATAATAAGCAGCAAACTGTCATTTGTAAAGTATTGTCTAATTTAATTAATTCAAAATATTAAATATACAATGAAATTATATAGCGTATGATCAATATAATAAACAAATTACATATTTTGTGTGTGCTTTGTATTTTTATCCTTTTTAAGGAGTTTTATTTTTATAGAATCAAAATACTGATTATTACTATTTATATATATATATATATATATATATATATATGAATATGTTTTGAATATTTTTTTAAATATTATTAAATATAAAATTAACTATATATTATATATCTTAATACAAATATATAATAAATACATTTTAAATAAAATTACATAATTGTGTGTGCTGTTATAATTTTATTCTTGCACAAAAATTTAACAATATTGTTACTACACTAAGCATAAAAATACACTATTATAAACACAAAATAAAAATATAAATGTATCTAGAAATAAATTATAAATATGATTTTAATTATGAAAATATTTCATACAATAGCAAAAAAAATAATAATAATCCAATACAAAGTTTTAAATGAGTTTTTATCAGCCTAATTAAAAATGCACTGCTTAATGCAATACGTAGACAGTGTTGCAGACAGCAGATTCACCGGGGTTTGAGAAAGAGCTTTAGAGAAAACTTAATTTGCATTGCATCTGATCTGAGAGAGATGTGTGTTCAGAAATGATACACTCCTGTCTCAAATTACACAACATGTCCTTCTGCATTTTCTGCTGGTTTAACAAACTAATTCAGCAGGAATCTCAGAGCAAGTAAGAGACAGAACAGAAACACACTGATGGATTTGTTTGCTTGTGTAAGTAGGAGGTGATAGAACAACCTGAGCTATAATTATCCCCTGACGGCTCACACACCTACTTCTGCACACAGAAACACTAATTCATTCACTGTAAATGAACAGCACTAGTGTATAGAAGCTTTCTTTACACTTTGCATCAGCCTAGTGCATCAGTGTTAATCTCATCAGCAAAATTACTAATTAAAATGCTTGTTGTTTTTGATTTAAAAAAAGTTTGCAAATACAAAGGTGTAAGACTGGAAAAATTAGAAGGACTTTAAGAGAGGACCACTCTCTGAGAAAACAAAGGAAATTAACATTTGAACTCCCCCCATGCACTATTGAGACAAAGGTCTCACCTCCCTCATCCTAATCTACATTTCTCTCCCCCATTCTTCATCCTGGCAGAGATCTCCCAAACTCACACAAGAATCTAAATGGTTTAATGTGAATGATTATCATACATGTTTGGTATTATTTGAAATGTCTCGGTGCGACTGGTACAAATGTCTCATTCCCAAAGAAGTAAACCAAAAGATAATAAAGTTCTTAGGAAGTTTAGAAATATCTTCCACACTGGAGGATGTGTCTTTGAGTTAACACCTTCTGACCATTTGACTGAATGCTAATTTTCCACTGCTAGCAAATGGTGACTTACAGGTAAATTTCCACTGTGGATGATGCTTAGATTTGAAATGAGGTCTGGGTATATAATGAAACGCAGCGAGAGCTCGGGGCCTTTTCTGTATCTGAGATCGGCCCGTGAGGCTGAGAGTTGCGAGACTCTCAGCCTCACGCATTTCTTGTCGGGTAAACTTTTTCCTCTTTATTCTAGAGCATTTGATGTTTTGCATTGATTATCTTTGAATTGATTATGAAATTGTAATGATACATTTACCTGACATATTAAATTGTGATATTTGATTACTCTAATTGACTTTGACATTATTTTCATTCAAGAGTTTAAAAGAATAGTAAAACATTCGCTCACATTTAATGATGCACAGATATCATTAAAGCCTTTTCATTTATGGAGTCAGATGAAATAACGAGTTAATACATAAGACAAAATGTATTGAATTTAACCAAAAATACTTTGCCGCGAGAAAAGACAGTAACACGCAGAGACCTTCACCGCTAATTCGAATACCGCCATTGGATCGAGTTAGACGGCCTTACAAAGTGGTGACCACGACGTGATCTCGCATCACAAGCGAGCAACGTCTTCCAGCAAAGTATGGGGATTTTAAAATCAACTTGAGGTTTGAACATCTTCTCTTTCTTCTGCCGCTGTGGTAAGTCAACTTTTTCTGCCCTTTTTTAGAAGTGTTGAGAAAATGTTGAACGCACCATTACGGATCGGAAAGCCATTTGTTTAGTCCGGAACTGAAACACGTGAGGACGTGATAGTGGCGGCGCAGAAGAAGAATGAAAACCCTTGTTAATAGATTTTAAAGATATCCTTGTTTGCCTACGCAACGAGAAACGAAACCTTAATTGGAAAACATCTTCCAAATTATATTCTGTTATTCGATTAAGATCTATAAATTTGAGCCTCAAGTTTTAAAGTCAGCATGTTTTCTCCATTGTTGCATGGCCTTGTTGAAACAAACGAGCAACACGTGGTTAAAAATGAGCAAACAACAGAAAGAAAATTCTAAGTTTGTAAACAATCGGAAAACGTGATTTTTATATATAAAGGCAAGTCGATGCATTTGTTTATGAAAAGCAAATTTGGGAAAAAATAGGATTGTATGATCACAGGTTAAAATTTAGATTTCAAGGCTAAGCTAGATGCTATGACCATGCGTCTCCCAAACATGATTAACAGGATATGGGACTAAAAAGCATGCAATAATTCTGTTTGTATTTTTAGATTTGTAATTGTGCTTAACACATTGTGCTCATAGAACACACTTTATGGTTGTTTGTGCTACTATATGTGCACATAGGCTAATTAAGTTTATTCTTTGAAACACATGATTGCTTAACTGTAAGTGTTGGATATAGCACTTAGGTTAAAGGCTGTAGATGCCATGCATTCTAGGCCATGTATCTTGTGTATACTGTGTAAACGTGTCTATGAGAAATTTGTTTGCCTCCTTATACAGGAGCATAGGATTGCCATGTGGCTACAATGTGTTTTCACAGTGCATTTGAAATCTACAAAAGAGAAACAACAAACGCGCATCTCATTAATCCTGAAACAAAACCTTTTCATATTCAAAGCTTTAGAGAATGCACACTTTTACTCTCCATTCTATGGGAGCTGTTTCGCCTACATTTATAAATGGTTACGTTTGAATTAATTCTGAATTGCTCTACAATTATTTTCCCAATTAGAAACGGATTCGTATGCTACCGCAATTTTTGGATCAGATTAGTGACGACCAATATTCTACACAGATTCAAGTGTACTTGGTTTGCAAAGACGAGTTATTTCCGTCTAGAAGAGCAAAATGCTGTTTGACCGACCTAGATTCGGGTGCGTCTGCTTTGTCTATTTTGGTTTAGCGTTATTTCAGATAAGTGTGACGTGGGACACCACGGGCTTGGCCATTCCAAAGCCATTATAAGAGAAGTGAAGTTGGTCGACTAGCGTCTTTAATGGTGGCCAAAACCTCTACTGAGGTAAAGTGACTAAATTAAATTCAGACAGATGCAATTCCATGGGGGCTATGAAAGTATCTTTGATTGTGTACGTGTGAATACGGCAAATCTCAGGTATATAGCCAATTACCTCTGTTCTGTGATGAAACTGATCGGATTGTGATCGTGAGACCAACGTTAAGACAGAAAACGTGAGGACCTCTAAGCGACATAGTTTCCTAATCTAAAAACGGGGAAAATATAAAATAGAGTAAATAGAATAATCAAACGTTAAAATGGCCACGTTGCCTTCATGTAGTCTTTAAAAAGACTAAATTAAACGAACAGGCATTTGAAATCTACATCAGAAACAGCGAATGTGCTTCTCATCAGCCCTGAGCCAAGAAACCTTTTCATATTCAAATGTATTGACATGAAAATGAGCAGAGATTTGACCATGTGTTTAGCATGTGCTTGCGGTCATTGGGTGTTAACAACAACAGAATTTCCTCATTGGCTATCAGCCTGGCCGTTGTTGTACACACAATGCACTGACCAGTACAGCTTTGACACTTTGACAACTAAGTTGTTCCAGAGACTCTTTAGAGACCAGAAACAATATCATTTAAGTTATATTCCTTTTAATATAATATAATTGTATTATAACTCAAATTATAATACACATTATATTGTAATCGCCAAGCAGGGCATTAATTGGAGAAGTGTGACATTAATCCTTTCAATTCGATTTCATTGGCCTGCTACCCAGTGCCAAAAGGGGAGGGGATGTGCCTTTATTTTTGCCTTTACAAAACCATGACCAGAAGTGTGGCACAGGTAATAGCAAACCAAATCATCCTTGACTGGGACGCACCAACTAAAATTGAATCTGATCAGAGAAGTAAATTTACAAGGAGGGTGTGAACAGAAGTATCACAGCCTTTTGCAGGTCACAAGAAATCTGCACACGTGTGAATGACACCACAAAAAAGCAAATGCTAAGCAGGCAACACCGAAACTGGTGAACTAATTTCTGCCCACAGATCTGACTGTATAGTGAGCAACTTTGAAATAAAGCCATGGGCATCGACCCATTTGATTTTATAAAAATATGAGTGAGAAAATCTCTGGTTAATCCAGAATATTTCCCCAGCAGAACTGGGAGCTCTAATGCTCATGACACAGCAGACTGTGAAGGCTCCACTGCAGAAGCAGCTTTTAGGTGTCACACACTGCACTGAATGGACATGATAATGGAGAAAGGAGAAGAATTCCACATGTCTGAATTTGAAACTGTTGAAAACATCAGAATTAACTGTGGTTCTCTCTGCATCTGTTTCTGTCTCAGGTTTATTTCAGCAAATTCCTTGGAGGACGGATGCCAGGATGGGCCGGACCCAACCTGCATCAGAGCCAGGACAGCGGGATTGTTAGAACATAACCTGAGACTCGGGAGATGGGTGAAAAGACACTTCAAGAGGCCATTAACATCTCACAATAGCACATCACTATATAAGCATGGCCTCCCAGTATAGAACTGGAACTAAATTTACAACACAATTGTTATAGATTAGACTCCACCCATCTCCTAGACACGAACACTGAACACACTCCTCCATCACTACACCCTCACATCATCATCACCTGGAATAGATCGAGTCTATCCAGGCTGAACACTACACATCCTAAGAAGATAAAGATGACATAGAGTCCGAAAGTGTCACCTCACTAAAGACCTATTGTACATCTTCACACTAGCAGATCCGGATAGCTTCACACACATGGGATGGTAAAGCTGATCCAATGATGACAGTCTAACAGAGACACACATAGCATACGCTATTCACAACACTCTGCCAACTCATGGAAAAACACTGTAATATAGATATGAATGGCCACAGTCACAAATCGATGATGCAAATTATGAGCAGAGACAGACCTGCTATTCAATTTCAAAATGTTAAAATTTTCTGATTGTTGTTAGGGTGGTTGGAAAATCGGAGGGCCCCTGATTTCTCAACATACCACTAATAACAAAAACATCATAAAAAACGGATAGATCTGAAGTGTGAGCACTTCAATCAATTACAAAATTTACAATTTAACCCTTTCATCGACTGTGACTTAGCCAGTAAACACACACACACACACACACACACACACACAAACCCACTCACAACTGTTGCAAGGAATGAACTATCTACATTATTGGATGACTAAGCATGTCCCAAGTCACTTATGTCTGCATAGGTGGCTTGCCTTAGAAGATTCCTGAACAAACATAGTGATATATATATAAATATATGTGCATTGATTCACAATTTTTGATTGATTATTATTATTATTACATGATTTATTGATGCATAGAATCTATTTGATTGTTTAGATTACACTGACCTCTTGCAGCGTTTCCTTTAAATGATTCAGACCAAGAATATTTATATTCCACTACCATTTAACTTCATCACAGTGGTAATGGAGAATTGGATATTTAAAATGAGATAACCTTACCATTCAGGACCTTTTAGAAACATTTGAGACCAGATGTACCAATCGCACTTGCTGACATGAACCCATCCATTGTTTTGTTTTGTTGCATTATGTGTTCATATGCATTTCCTCACGTTTTTAAGTTCATAAGTGCTCAATCGTGAAGTGGACATTTAAGACGATTTTCAGGTGTCTCACACGAAGCAGTGTGGAACCAAGGAGAACACCTTCATCCACTGAGGTCTGCCCAGACAACCGCACCGCTGGAGGTGACAGGATTGGTCAAGAAGGGTCAGATTATCATCATGGGGAAGGTGCCAGAGAAGCAGAAGCTTCTCTATGAAGGAATGACACGTCGACTGAACAAGTCACAAAGGTCCAGATTGACTCTATGAACTTTGCTCACATTCTAGGCTGAAACGCAAGAAGAAAACCTGAACGCATTCATCCACCTACTGAACTCAAGCCACATACACCTGGTGAGATCAGGTGTTCTGCAGGTGCTAACATTGCAAAGACAATTTTTGAGTTACGTCTCAAGGATTACAACAACAGTCTTACTGTGACCACGTAAGTGTTCATCTGAATTTGACCCACGTGGTCAAGAGGCCAATCTGTAAGACTGGAAAAACTAGAAGGACTTTAAGAGAGGACCACTCTCTGAGAAAACAAAGGAAATTAACATTTGAACTCCCCCTCATGCACTATTGAGACGAAGGTCTCACCTCCCTCATCCTAATCTACATTTCTCTCCCCCATTCTTCATCCTGGCAGAGATCTCCCAAACTCACACAAGAATCTAAATGGTTTAATGTGAATGATTATCATACATGTTTGGTATTATTTGAAATGTCTCGGTGCGACTGGTACAAATGTCTCATTCCCAAAGAAGTAAACCAAAAGATAATAAAGTTCTTAGGAAGTTTAGAAATATCTTCCACACTGGAGGATGTGTCTTTGAGTTAACACCTTCTGACCATTTGACTGAATGCTAATTTTCCACTGCTAGCAAATGGTGACTTACAGGTAAATTTCCACTGTGGATGATGCTTAGATTGGAAATGAGGTCTGGGTATATAATGAAACGCAGCGAGAGCTCGGGGCCTTTTCTGTATCTGAGATCGGCCCGTGAGGCTGAGAGTTGCGAGACTCTCAGCCTCACGCATTTCTTGTCGGGTAAACTTTTTCCTCTTTATTCTAGAGCATTTGATGTTTTGCATTGATTATCTTTGAATTGATTATGAAATTGTAATGATACATTTACCTGACATATTAAATTGTGATATTTGATTATTCTAATTGACTTTGACATTATTTTCATTCAAGAGTTTAAAAGAATAGTAAAACATTCGCTCACATTTAATGATGCACAGATATCATTAAAGCCTTTTCATTTATGGAGTCAGATGAAATAACGAGTAAATACATAAGACAAAATGTATTGAATTTAACCAAAAATACTTTGCCGCGAGAAAAGACAGTAACACGCAGAGACCTTCACCGCTAATTCGAATACCGCCATTGGATCGAGTTAGATGGCCTTACAAAGGTAAACTAAGTTACATGCAAGTCAGAATGTGCAACTCGCGTGTAAATATGCTGTTGCCATAACAACATATTACACATAATGCAATATTCTAAACAGTCTCCAGAAAAGAAAAGAGTACATTTTTAACTTTAGTATATTCATTATATGCTATTTAGGAGCTTATATTTTTTTACGAGGACAGTTTTATGTAAATATTTAGTTTGTGCTGATAATAGGGTTATAAAAAAACAAAATACTGGAAAAAAAAAAAAACATTAACTGAAATAAAAATTTAAAAACGTTTTATTTCAAACATTTGGTTAAATATATATATATATATATATATATATATATATATATATATATATATATATATATATATTATAAAAAAGATTATAAATATGATTATAAATATAAGGTTATAAAAAATAAAATACAGGAAAAAAAAAATAAACATTAACTGAAATAAAAATGTAAAAACGTTTTATTTCAAACATTTGGTTAAACAATAAATATATATATACATATACAGGTGAAACTCGAAAAATTAGAATATCATGCAACAGTTCATGTATTTCAGTAATTCAAATTAAAAGGTGAAACTAATATATTTATCCATGATTATACTTTTCAGAGGGTCGACATTTCTGTAATTAAAATCCTTTTTTTACTGATTTCATGTAATATTCAAATTTTCTGAGATTTTGAATTTGGCGTTTTTATAAGCTGTAAGCCATAATCATCAAAATTATTACTTTTGCACGATATTCAAATTTTTCGAGTTTCACCTGTATATATATATATATATATATATATATATAGATATATATTTATTTATAAAACGGTTAGTTCCAATCCTTGATTCTGATCTCTTGATTCTTGTTTTATTCACGATAAAAACGGCTATGACCACTTCACCCAATGGTTCTATGTATCACTACACAACACAACACCCTTAGCAACCACTCTTAGCAACGTAAACACATTTTTGATCTCAATGATATTGTTCAGTGAAGCTAGAGTAGAGTATTGTGAGAGGTCGAGTAAGGGAGTGTACCTGCATTTACAGTAGACAAAGCATTTTCCTTCAGGTCAGTCCTATATTCATAATAAAAAAATCTGTTTAACAGTTAAGAGGTTTTCCCGTGCCCTAGGCTGCGCTCCAGTCCACTTTTAGACACACACTTGTGAACTTCCCTAAACACTTCCCCTCGGGGAAATCCCTGCCGCCATTTTGAAGTGCGTTCCACTTCGTGAAATGGACGAGGGAAGTTTATATGGACAGACCCTCGCTCCCTCGATTATGAGTCTACTTCACATGTACACTTCAGGCAGCTCCATATACCACAATGCAACACGATTGTGACGTCAACCCATATTGCGTTTACTTTACCCCACCACAGACAACTCTATGATATATTATTTAAAAATAAAATGTAAAAAAATTAAACAACTCAAACACACCTATATACATATATAATGCTACATTAAACAATTTCGTAAGAAAAAAGATAAAATAAAAAAATAAACCCCATAGTGGATTCTAAGTGATCAAGGGCACGTTCCAATTCAGCAAAGGTCCCTCAGTAGTGGGCACTCATGCAACGTAAGCAGTGACGTACATCCGAGTGAACGAGACGGAGGGAAGTTAGCGAGTGAAGGGCATGACCATTTTGGACTGGAACGCAGCCCTAGTCATCAGTCAGTACGTCTTCCTTCTCCGTGATCACAAGTTTGAGTCCTTTCAATATAAAAGTCTTCTCTACCGACTGACTCACCTATAAAGACAGTCTTTGTCTCCATCTATTGGCGAAATAATGTATGTAACTTCTGTTGCTGTTTACGGTCAGGGGCTTTTTTCCAGGGGAAGGAAGGCTTTTAGTGATTTTACTTCATGAAAGTTGCATAGAAACATATTTTTCGGCTTTAATATTTGTATTGCGTGGTAACCGTTTTATAAAAGCAATAAGGTACTCGAGGCGGTGCTGTATCGTGAATAAGTCACGGCTGAAGGGCGTTGTTAGGCACGACGCTAAGCGGACTTATTCACGATACAGCACAGCCTCTTCCTTCTGGTCTCATTCATTAATTATTAAACAATATTTATTATTTATTTATAAGCAGTAAAAAGTTCATACAAAATTTCACATTTTTCACAATAATTTCAAGTAACATATCAATGAACCACAATGTCTAAATGAAAGCATATGGACTGTTAATAAATAAGACTCATTTTCTTCATATAAATTTTAAAGTATAGAGTTCTATAACAATATTCTAAATGTATACTTATCTGTAAAAAAAAAAAAAAACTTTTTGACACGTTTTTGTCAATTTGCATGTTTTCGTCCAACTAAAAAACTAAAACTATCATTTCAATCAAAGTTAAAGGTACAAACATTAATGAATAACTTGATGAAATACCTAAATTACATTTTCATCAAAAGATAAAAACTATGACTAATGCAAATAAGCCCTGCAAAAATTAACACTTCAATACATGCAAGAAAAAAAATACTAAAGTGACTAAAGAAGACTATTAAAATTTAAAGCAAATGTGTTAGGCTGGTTGATTTGCAAGGGTGTCGTCTTACATTAGTCCACCCTCATGTCTCAGTAATATTCAGGTCTCTAGATATGGCTCGGGCCCCTCTTTTAGTGTAAGTCTGTTTTTCTTTGTATCTGTCCATTTTTATGTTGTCATTATTGCCGAGAGCGACTTGCACAAACTCTAAATCGGGGAGCCATGTGGCCCTGGGACAGTCTTGTCACTCATAGATCCAGTTTAAGCTGAAAAAGAATAGGAATATAACATACTGATATATCACAGTGCAAGCAATAGTAATAGTGATACTTGGTACCACTAATTAATTAAATATGCTTATATAAACGCAATATTATCAATGGTAAATCCCTTAATTCAAGATACAACAGGTGAATATGGTTAAAAAACTAATAGGTATCACCATACTTCTCCAATTGATTACATTAAGAATTGCACCAAAAGAAAAACTGTATTAGTTTTCTGAAGTGTTATGTTTAAATAAGCAAATTAGGCATTATTTTATAAAACATAAATAATTCACATACATTTCCAGAAAATAAATATGAACACTGGATAAAGCCAGGTTCAAAATTGTTGTTTCATTTTGTTGATATATTAGGGTTAATGGTTTTTACTGAGGGGATTTTGGATTTCTCTTTTTATCACTCCATAAATCAGAAAATACTGTGAGCAGACAGGAAAAAATACATTTTCACCATGTTTTTAGGAATGAAATGTTGTATAAAACCAGGTGAATGATATATGAACAAACTCCTCAGTAAAAACCTTCAGAATATAGATAGGAATAAAACTGTAAAGTTTGGTGTATATAAGTGCTGCTAAAGTGGAGGAAAAAACTTTTAACCCTTTAAAGATATGTATTGTAATTGAAATCTTCAGACGCAAATAGATAAAGAGCAATAAAATAAACACGTAAAAGTGTATTTTTGGATGTTTTCTTTCGCACTAATCTGAAAGAGACATGTTTTGAAAAGCCAAATAGCCCAAAATCTCAAGTGCATGAAAAAGAAAAAGAAAATACACTGTTTTTGCCAGTACAGCCTTGCCTACAATTGATTTTTAAATAAAGACTGTTTTTTAGAGAGAGGTTTTAGAGGTGCGGGCAGGGTTTAGCCTGGATGTGTCCCACACTATAAAATCACTCGTCTGCACTGTCACTGTAATCGTTAACCTCAGATGGTTTAAAGATGTGCTGTAAAAACGTCAGCTTTCACTATAGACCCATTGTGTGCTTTACGAGGACTGCAGCGACTCACGACCCAAGAGAAATCTTTAGCAAAACGAGGGCAGTATTCAAGAAACTTCACAATTCCTGATAGCTTTTTTTCACTCGCTCTCTGTGCCAATTTCATCTGATGTATCCATGACAACAGCAAACCTTAGTGAAGCACAGATGACATTTATTCACCATCAACCCAAAAGAAGCCAAGTATCATTTCCATCTGAGGAACATCTGTGTGCTGATGGAGGGGAGCGCTGTGATAAATGAAGCAGCATGTATTAAAAACCTTCATCTACCGCTGAAGAAAAGACGAGCGCTGGAGTTTCTTCATATTTGCTATTTCGTAAGAGTCACTGTTGACCTTGTATAATATAATAAAGTGCATCAATAAAAGGTCGGGTACTGATACTGATATCAGCTTAAACACACACAGTCTTAGGGAAATTTCTGTAGCGCAAACTACTAGAAAATGGGGCAAAATCAGTTTTTTAGATATATAATTCTTCCCATTATAGTGTATATATTCCATTTTCTGAGGCCCTGTCCACACGGAGACGTGTTTTATACAAATTTTGTATCGTATTGGCGTTTCGTCCAGACGGATCCGGCGTTTTGGGAGCCTGAAACTGCTATTTTTTTAAACTGGGTCCCAGAGTGGATAGATCTGAAACCGACACCCTTGCGTTTTCGTGTGTACGGCCAATCCGTACATTTTGTGAAATGATGATGTCATCACACCACGTGTCAGCATTAGTCACACACCGCTACGTCACACAACAACAGCAACAACAATGGCGGACTATATGCTTGTGATTGTGCTGCATAAGCTAATGAGCCTATTAGCTTTACTAAAGCAAAATCTTCTGCTCCTCTGCTACTACGATGAGCAATCTTCACTTCACCTTGTGTTGGGTTCGTATAGCGCGCGCAAGGTTATGCACATGCTCCAAATCATCTTCTCCTTGTTTAGTGTATCTCTGTGGCAGAATTACAGCGCCACATACTGGTCTGGCATGTATACCACATCGTTTTAAGTCGGTTTCAGTGGTTTCGTGTGTATGCTTATATTTCTTGAGACGACGACGTGTTTACGAAAAAAAATTTAGAAGGAGGAAAAAATAAATTCGGATAGGGAAAGCTCTGGCTTCGTGTGGATGTGGCCTGAGTTTCTGAATGATCTTAAAAGTTGACTTTATGGCCCTGTTTATACCTGATATTAAGATGCATTTTAGTCGATCGGATCACAAGTGTACGACACTAAATACAGGTGTGAACGGCTCTAAAACGTTTTGAGCTTGTCCACCTTCGACCACTTCCAGAGGGAGTTGAAAACGCATTGGACTGGATTGCTTTCATAGTGTAGAAAATCATGTGATTGAATGTGTTCGAAGAGCCACAAAAGACCGTCTACTCTCCGCCTACTGACCTCATGCGTAACATTATGGGAAGCGCGCTAGCCAGACCACCACCCAGAACACCCTATAGCATCATGGTCTCATACAATACATATCTTCAAAGTTTTTTCCTCCACTTCAGCAGCACTTATATACACCAAACTTTACAGTTTTATTCCTATCTATATTCTGAAGGTTTTTACTGAAGGGTTTGTTCATAGATCGCCTAATTTAATACATTTCATTCCTATAAACATGGTGAAAATTTATTTTTTTCTGTCTGTTGACAGGTTTTTATTTATGGAGTGATAAAAAAGAGATATCCAAAATCCCCTCAGTAAAAACCTTCAACTCTAATATGTCAACAAAATAAAACAAGAATTTTGCACCTGGCTTTATCCACAGTTCATATTTATTTTCTGGAAACCAGAAAACGGTCTCATTCACTAGTTATTAAACACAATTTATTATTTTATTTATATTATATTATTTATAAGCAGAATAAAGTTCACATAAAATTTCACATTTTTCACAATAATTTCAAGTAACATATCAATGAACCACAATGTCTAAATGAAAACATATGGACTGTTAGTAAATGAGAACCATTTTCTTCAAAAATATAAAAACCTAGTTATGCTTGCTACTTTATTTATATTTAATGTAAATTAAGCTGGTGATTAATCAGCATTTTTGCTGACAGATCTAATGGCGACAAACAGACATACTGTACATACACACACACACACACACACACACACACACACACACACACACACGTTAACTAAAAATGAGACTGAAATAAAAATAAATGAACCCTAAATACCAATATTTTAAAAAACACACCAAAAAAACGAATAAAATGACAAAAGCACATAACCAAATTAATAAAAAAAGTAGCTAAAGTAAACCTGAAAACTAAAAATATAAAAAGCTAATTCAAAATATTAATAAAACTAAAATAACACTGACACACACATACCATTCATTAATAACTAAAAAAAATAATTTCTCATCCTATTTTTATCCACAGGGTAATTAAATCCCATGAGCTAAAATCTCTGAAGTTTCCTATTAAACTATCCGCCTACTCAGGAAGAGCGCTAGACAGACGAGATTTCAACTTTGTCGACTGGAGACCCAAGTTTAGTTTGAAGATGAAAAACGTATCAAACACAATGTTCTCTCACCATTCCTGATTTCTAACACACACTCACAGTGTTCGGCTGGTCTCGCGGCGGTCAAAACAGAAACTAAAGCTGCTGCTCTCCGTGTGTTTTTTTCCCGTCGTATCCAAGGGCGTTCATATGTAAATTGCACAAGGTTATTTTGTCCATTAGATCGAATTAGATCTGGGGAAAAAAATACATTAACCCACCCATAGACCCTCCCCTCGAAGAAATCAGGACAGAAGTGGTTAAAAGTGGACAAAATAGGCGGATTAAAACACCAGGTGTAAACAGAAATGTGTCTCTCTCGTCTACTTGTGATCCATTCGACCAAAATGCATCTTAACACCAGGTGTAAACAGGGCCTAAGACAGTCAAATGAGACCAAATCACAACAAATTTTCAATGCTGAAGTAAAAAGCAAAGATAATGTGTGAGTTGAATGAACACATCTTCCATCTCTCTGCCCACCGGAGCAAACCCACTCGAGACCATCCAGCCACCCACAGACCGAGAGATTTAAGACTGATAGTGATCAGAGGATGGGCTGTGTTCACAGATATCTGCGCTTCAGGTCTAATCTCTTTATCAACACATGAAGACAGAGACATTGTGTTCATTCATGAACATCAGCTGAGAGACACATGCATTCAGCAAATTCAAACCTGATTCTACACAACGGCATGTAACTGTTTGGATGTTGTTTGCACACTGATAATATTTGCATTGCATAAGTCCATTAGTATTACTATTGCTCATACGTAGATTTAGAAACTAGAATTTAAAGTGTTAAAATTTAGCATTACAAACTGAAATTTCTGAAATCTAGACAAAACTTTTACGAGCACGGAGAGCGGGCAAGTAGGTTACTCTCTCACCAGCTGCGTCAATATTCTGCTGCCAACTTTATTACAAAAATACAAACTGCGGATGGAGAAGTTAAGCTTGACCCCAAATACATTAACAAGCAATTCAGATTATTTTATTCATCCTTATATTCTTCAGACAATCCTAGTGACCATGTATATCTTGACAATGTAACTCTCCCGACTATAGCTGAGGAGGATAAGGCCATCCTTGAGCAGCCGATATCCAAAACTGAGATTAGTCAAGCAATTAGATCAATGAAAAATAGAAAGGCACCAGGCCCAGATGGGTATCCAATTGAGTTTTACAAGGATTTTGCCCCTAAGTTGATACCTTTATTGTGCCTCGTCTACAAGGAATCACTCAAACAAGAGAAGCTGCCTACATCTATGACCCAAGCCACAATATCTGTGCTTCCCAAAAAGGACAAAAACCCCACTAAATGCGAGTCCTATCGCCCGATCAGCCTACTCACATGTGATTATAAAATACTTACAAAGATTCTCTCCTTAAGATTGGAATCTACAGTACCAAAAATTGTGCACCCTGACCAGACAGGCTTTGTAAAGGGCAGGCAGTCTTTTCACAATTTACGTCGCCTCTTTAACATAATATATTCTAAACATTCGATTCACTCGCCAGAAATAGTGATTTCACTAGATGCGCATAAAGCTTCCGATCGGATTGAGTATGGACACCTTTTCAAAACTCTAAGCAAATTCGGCTTTGGTCCAGTTTTCGTTTCTTGGATTCAGATGTTGTATGCAGCACCCCAAGCTAGAGTGAGGACTAATAACTTTAATTCGCAATATTTCAATGTTCAGAGAGGGACACGACAGGGTTGTCCGTTGTCCCCTCTTCTCTTTGATCTGGTCATTGAGCCACTTGCTGTGGCATTGTGAGGTAATAACAATATACGAGGTATCACGAGGGGCGGCCTGGTTCATAAAGTGTCTCTGTATGCCGATGATTTGCTGATGTTTTTATCAGATCCGGAGACTTCAATCCCAGAATGCCTAGACACCATTTCTCAATTTGGTAAATTTTCAGGGTACAAGATTAACCCCACCAAAAGTGTTTTGTTTCCAATTAATGTTTTGGCTCGGAATCGATCCTTTGACTCATACCCATTCAAGACTACAGAGGGCCCCATGACATACCTGGGAGTAAGTGTCACAAGTAGGTATAAGGACCTATTCCAAAATAACTTCAAATCAGCCTTAGTCTAGATCAAGGAGAACCTTAATCGTTGGTCTACTCTGCCTCTGTCCCTGGCTGGGCGTGTTAATTCAATAAAGATGGTAAATGTCTAATGGAACAACATTCATGCTCGCATGTCTCTTTGGCCTCAATGCTGTGTGCTCCACTGCCAGTGGCAGTGGGTGCACATATGGACAATCCTATTGTAAGAGGCAGCTTACGCATATGGACCCAATTTCGCAAACATTTTGGTCACATACAAGCTTTGGTGTCTATGCCTCTATCCTCAAACTTTCTTTTTAAGCCATCGCTTATAGATACGGCCTTTCTCACCTGGGCTAGAAAAGGCATAAATAGTGTGGGAGATCCTCTTGATCATTGTCTGACGGTTAAGCCCCATCTCTCGGGTGGTGTCTCCCAGCTGTATGCTGCCATTCAGGACATGAAATGCCCATCTCTTCTGTCTCTCAAGGTACAGTGGGAGGAGGATCTAAATACAGAATTGACGGACGAAATTTGGCAAAGAGCTATACATAAAATATACACATCGTCCATCTGTGTTAGGCACAGGTTGATACAATTCAAAGTGTTTAATCGCCTGCACCTCTCTAGGACCAAACTGGCCAAAATATATCTTG
>JAVALU010002527.1:120000-180000 GCA_030770095.1 Gila robusta
TGCGCTTGAAACAATGAGAGGTGAATCTCAGGGACGGTTCACGTCCTCTCGGCTTGTAAACATGTCTCGTTGCAATGACAGCATCAGCGTAAAGCATCGGCCTCGTGTCGACAGACCTGTCAGTGACCGCTCACTAGCGTCTGGACGACACCGCTTCACGAGCGACTGCCTCAGCCCTCGGGCGGCTCAAATCAGTTCACATTTCTCTCATGCAACGCCTCATAAAGCACAATCTATAGTATAATGTCATGGGACAAGTACCAAGATAAAGAGAGACGCCCAAGCGCAGAAACAAGCACATCTCCAGCCCGCGGCCACACCAGACGCGTCATGTTTCACAGCCGAACCAGCTGCGCGCGGGATAATAATGAGTCAAACAACAAATAAAACACATTTCATTACGCGCTTACTGCTTTGTATGGATCTAAAGCTTTTCCTTGTTGTTTTTTATCACACTTTTCTGCCGTTTTCAGCAGAACATTGCTGTTTTAAGCGTGTTTTAACACTTTTTCTGCATATAAATGATCAAATATCAGCATGTTCATTCAGAAGCTGCTGTTACTGATCATAAAGCATGACTGTAAATAATATATAATATAGTATAATATAATATTATATAATATAATAATAATATATATATAATTATATAATAATATAATAATTATAATAATATAATATAGTACATTCCTGGTACATCTGGCAGCCAGAAAGAGTAATAAAACATGTTTGTTCCCAAAATACAGAAAATACTTGGTTATACTTTATTTTAAGGTGCCCCTGTTACAGTGGAATTTATGGAAGCTTGTTTCTGCCACAGAATAAAACACTTTAACAGATAATTGCGACTTTTTAATCACACATTTGCGAGTTTATATCAAGCAATTCTGACTTTATATCACACAATTCTGAGATAAAAATCTCAGATCTTGCATGATAAAATGTCACAATTATCTTTTTTATAAAACACATTGTCGCAATTACCTTTTTTATTTTTTATTCTGTGGCGGAAATAAGCTTCCATAGTAATTATACATTTAAGTACTGCGTAATATTACTTAACAACATGTACTTACTATAGGGTTATGGTTAGGATTAGGGTTTGGTTTAGGGTTAATTGCATGTAATTAAGCATAATTTATAGTAATTATTACAGTAACTAACATGTAACATCTGTAACAGCACTGTAAAATAAAGTGTTCCCAAATCCCTCGACAGAAAATACTTCTACAAAATTTTCCTATCAAATACCTGGATTTTTTAGTAACACTTTATTTGAAGCCTGTTTATATAATTCATCATAAAAGACTTATTTCATCATAAAAAACTTTATTATCAATTGTATGTTCTCACAAATACTCACATATTCACTGTAATCAGTGTTAGTTAAAACTAAAACTATAAAAAAAATCATTTTAATTAATTAAAATGAAGCTGAAATAAAATAAAATATACATTTTTACATTTAAATGTAAAAAATACTCAAATGAAAATTAAATTTAAATGGAAAATATAATAAGTTGAAGTGCTAATATTACTAAATCTGAAATAAAAATAAAGCTAACTAGAAATATTATAGCTAAATATTTTTTTTAAAATAAACTAGAAATAAAAAAAACTAAAACTTAGTAGAAATGACTAGGGCTGCAACTAACGATTATTTTAATAATCGATTAATCTGTCGATTATTTTTTCGATTAATCGATTAATTGGATAAAAAAAAAAACAGAAGAAAAAAAAGCATTAATTTCCAACCCTTTATTCAAAAACAGAACTGACAGTGCAAATTCACAGTGCAAAAGATCTTCAGAAAGTGCACAAACAGGTCACTCCTTGAACATCCCTGAGCTGTTAAAGTAATAATAATAATAAAAAAATGGACTAACACAAAAAACATACACATGTATGCTCTACATCTGCCAAATATATAGGCTTTTTTAAAATAGTGAACAAAAAGATGTATATTTTTGTTAAAAGGGACCTGAGCTGTTAGAACAATAAATAATTTGATTTTAAAATGATTTGTTTGAACGTCAGAACTTGTTCTCTACACTACACTCACAGACGCACACACTCACAAAGTCTCACACTCACAGACGCACACACTCACAAAGTCTCACACTCACAGACGCACACATTCACAAACTCTCACACTCACAGACGCACACACTCACAAAGTCTCACACTCACAGACTCTCACACTCACAGACGCACACACTCACAGACGCACACATTCACAAAGTCTCACACTCACAGACGCACACACTCACAGACTCTCACACTCACAGAGCACACATTCACAAACTCTCACACTCACAGACGCACACACTCACAGACTCTCACACTCACAGACGCACACACTCACAAACTCTCACACTCACAGAAGCACACACTCACAAACTCACACTCACAGACGCACACACTCAAACTCTCACACTCACAGACGCACACACTCACAGACTCTCACACTCACAGATGCACACACTCACAAACTCTCACACTCACAGACGCACACACTCACAAACTCACACTCACAGACGCACACACTCACAAACTCTCACACACACAGACGCACACACTCACAAACGCACACACTCACAAACTCTCACACTCAGACGCACACACTCACAAACTCTCACACTCACAGACGCACACACTCACAAACTTGTGTGTTGTTTTGTTTTTTGTCAAATATGTTGTAATCTTTAACAAAATGTTTGACATTATTTGACAAGCACATGCACACAAAAGACAAGTCTCGTGCAGTCGGATAATAGGTAATAATAATAGCAATAATAATAATTACAACAGAAGATAATATCTCTAGTCTATCCTAATATTAATTATAAATACAATGTATATAAAATATAAATACAATGGATTGACCACCTCGTATGGTGTGTAAGGCCTATTTTGCAGCTCATCCATTCGGAGCATATAGTGAAGTTTCTCGGAGTCATTTAGAATGAAAAATTCAGTGCTGCAAATTGTGGAAAAAATATTCCCCTTGTAGTGGTACTTGGGACAGACAAGAAAGTGTTTTCATCTTCTGTCTATCTGATTCAAATCACAGTCTGCTAATTCAGTGGTAAAAATGTAATTGGTTTTATTTATTGTTGTCCATTTATCGAACTTCCATGCCTCTTAATAATTACATTCCTATGTACCAATTTACTAATGCTCGGACACACTCGGTCTCTCTCGCGCGCAGACACACTCGGTATCTTTTGCACACTGTCGCTCGCGCGCTGACACACTCGGTCTCTCTCGCGCGCAAACACACTCGGTATCTCTAGCGCGCTGACCAGTGTTGCCAGATGTACGATAATTATCGTATTTGTACGATAATTTTGACCTCTGTACGATGTACGATCAATAATGAAAAAAATCCCATAATGTACGATAATTTCAGAGTTTTCAGTCGTTCGTCCAAACACACATCCTACCGCTTCTCTCTCTGACCCAGAATCATTTCGCAGGCTCGCCTGCCTGCCTGCATGCAAGCACGTATACACACACACCCCCCTCCCCCTCGTCAACAAAACCAAACAATCCATCCTACATGTTGGGATAAATAGCTGTATTCTGCACGTTTACGTCGTGTACGATAATTTTCTTCCAAATACGATAATTTTGAACTACTGGTACGATAATTGGACATTTCCAATCTGGCAACACTGGCGCTGACACACCCGGTCTCTCTCGCGCGCAGTGTCCAGTCCGGCGCCTCATAGCTCTGCTCCGCGCTCAACACATTTTTTTATACTCAAACATCTCCGCGACTTATTGATAGTCGCGCGACACAACGAATCGATAATGAAATTCGTTGCCAACTATTTTAATAATCGATTTTAATCGATTTAATCGATTCGTTGTTGCAGCCCTAGAAATGACAAAAGCTGAATATATACAATTAAAATGAAAATATAAAAACAAAAGCTTTAAAAATAATACTATATTAATAACACTGACTATAACACATGATCAACACCCAGTGTCAGGCGTTATATCATGTAATCAAATGCATTTAATTTTAAAGTTGTAACCATGAACATGTCATGATTCTGCCATCATGTCCTTGATTTCTTCCTGGTCTTGTGGCAGGATCATGACAGACCCATGTTTTGTGTGCAAGCACATGGTCTTGTGTTTTGGCCATGTGCTTGTGTTGTCTCGTTCCCTTGCCCCGCCCCCCTTGTTATCCTCGTCCTGTCCTTATCACCTTATCTGTATCACCTGTTGATCATCAGTGTTCCCTTTATAATCTCCTTGTGTTTGCTGTCCTGTGCCGGTTCATTGCCTTACGTGCCATGTCAATACCCAGTGAGTACCTTGTTGAGTGGTTTGTCTAAGAGTTGCGAACTTGTAAAAGCCTGTCTTGTTCCTGTATAGTTTTATGTCAAAGTCTTAGTCTAGTGTGGTTAGTCATTTACTTTATCTTGTACTGTTTTGCCCCCTCGTGGGTTTTGTTTTCCCCTGTTTTTTCTGTTATAATAAACGTTGTGTGTTTGCATACCGTCTGCGCTTGGGTTCATCTGCTATCCACATAACAGAACAGGTAAATATTTTCATGTGTTTGCATTATTACAGTTATTATGAAAAGATATAGAGCATTACAATGTGCACAAGCCATCATACATCGGCTTCATATAGACGTGTTACTAAAATTCCCTCAAATACTTTCATAGGCGCAGGAAATGATGTCAGGAATCAAATAAATTCGAACTAGTACTAGTGATGATCAAACTTTCAACGAGACGGCGAGATATAAAGCGTGTGTGTGATTGTCACAGTAACGTTCAGGACAAGCGGCTGTCCTACATTCATCAGGCCTGTAGACACACACACACACCAGCATGTGGGATATCTCTCGTGCTGGCCATCGCTCGCGGCGCTCACACACTTCCACTTCAGCTGAGTGTGTGTGTAGCTTAACGCATTCAACATGCACATATATGATGGAGAAGCCAGAGAAACACACACACACTGCTGGAGGATCATTAGTATGAGGAGAGAGGAGAGGGGCAGAGAGATGAATTATTTAACGCAATGGCAACGAAATGAATAAACAAACAGATGAAGCGAGAGATGGCAGGCGCCCCCACTACACCCACGCCTGACAACAAACATCTTCCTGCTACCGTATCCACACACACACACACTCTCTCTTACCAACACAGTCTAGCGTATATTGACAAAATCTGATGCACATCACAGGAAGAAACGTCTGACTGAATAATCCCTGTCCAGTTTCTATAATGTGATGGCAGGTTATTTTCATTTATATGCTACGTACATTAGGGCTGTCGATTAACACGTTAATTTAATTAATTAGTTATGAGAAAAAATAACGTGTTCAAATTATTAATGCACCCTATTTAATTCATCTTACATTTCGTATAGTTGATAGGTGACGAACATGAAGCAGAGCAACAGCTCACTGTGTGATAAAGCCTATTAATACAGTTAGAATGAGCCTAAAACTCAAGATATAAGGGAAAAAATGCCCCTGTATGAGTTTTTGTCTCAAATTTATATCATATGATCAAGCAATGTCACACGAGTGCTGTTTTTGTTCCAAGTGCAAATGTGATGTTGATTTTATACAACAGTTCAATAAATAAGTAGTTAATATTGTGTTTTATTTTAGACACTACTGTCTGTTTTTGCTATCTTACCTATGCTTTGTTTGAGTTTGAGCGATTCAATCGAGCAAACCAATGATTCAATGACTCGTTCATTAAGAGAGCCATTTACATCATTCCTGAATGAATCAGCCGTTTAAACGAATCGAATGAATGAACGATTCAATGACTTTAGATATTTACCGCCACCTACTGGCAGCTTTAGTCTCTTATTTAGAGTATTGCTTTATTAAAAAAATTATTACATATTAAATTCGTTTCATATTAATAAAACATTTACAGTATGGTCATCATTCTATTCACCCTCATGGCCGTTGAAGCCTGAAAGTTTGTGTAATAAATTATAAGTTGAATCAAATCAAATGTTTTTTTCTACTTACTGTAATGTCTGTTTGATGCTTTTCTCATTTAACACTAAAGGCATCAACAAAAATGTAGACTGCTTTCATCAGGTGCCTTCTAAGATGCCTTCTTTTGGCCAAATTCAGGCCACATGTGTCCGTCACAGATAAGGCAATCCCATAATGCACTGCAATAACCTCTGTGGAAAAAATTACATAAGATTGTTGACAGAGTCAAGGGAAATTCCAGTTATACTTCATTCAGAGCTGAAACGTAAAATAAAAATAGTTTATCCAACTGTGAAATTCAAATGTAACTTCAAGTGTGTGTGTGTGTATGAAGTTTTCACATGTGTAGAGTTTTTTAATTCAGCTACTTCCATTTCTGTTAGGATGCTGCCTATCTAGGGATAGACAGCACAGCAATGTTGAAATGTTTATAGCAGCTGCTGAATAACAACACGTCAGTTTTAATGACACAGACAAGGAAACTCGTGCAATTTCTTGAGTAACTTGAGTAGAGCAAGCAGGGTTTCTGATACATATATATATATATATATATATATATATATATATATATATATATATATATTAGGGCTGCACGATATTGAAGAAAAATACGATATGCAATCGCATTAAATAATGTGATATTCGATATGCGATATGATAATGCATGTGTAAAATAAACTTAAATTATCTTTAAAATATATTTAAAATTATATAACCTACATACGTGTTTCACATTCTTTTTGTGACGAGAAAACATCCCTACAACTTCAGAAAGTGAACATCAGTGTTTTACTGACGCATAAGAAGTGTTATTTTAACATCAGTGTAAACCACAGGGTTTAGGGCAGGGGTCTCCAACCTTTTTTCATTTGAGAGCTACTTTTTAAAAAAGATAGTGGCCGAGAGCTACTCATGTAGGCTAATACAATACTTAAATCTCTTAAATAATGTCTCATAACTCTCATATTAACAAATATCTAAACTGTTTTAGACCTAAAAGAGTTTTTGTAGGCCTATATATGTCACCCTTAAATGTCAGAGAAAAGAACAGAATCAGAGATTAATTTTTTTTAAAGAAAATTGTACTTTGCATATTATACTGTAAAAACACATAATTATAGTTGATTTTATAGTGCATCTTAACTAGAGATGAAATGGCATGAAAATTTCATTTCATGATTATAGTCACCAAAATGATCACGGTTATCACAGAATCCTGTTCAAAAAGTACTAATACTACACAATAAAATCAATTCACCAAGGTTTATGTCGAAAACCAGCAAATAACAAATATAATTAGAATTCATTTGCACTTTTTGTTTACATAAACAAAATAACAACATTAAAAATGATGGCCAGATTTTAAAGGAGTGTCTTGCGACGTTATCTACTAACATGTAGCCTACAAGTTCAAATAAAGTTTTGACAAAAAAAGATTTATAAAAAGCTCGCATATTTCAGCCTTTAAATCATTTTTATAAAAAGAATGAGTCAAAAAAGATGAATTACTGACGTTCACAATGCACATTAGCTTATCTTTCATTATTAATAGTAAAATTCGATCCGGTTTTCCCGTGGCGTCTGTCGTTGCTATGCAACCATGCACTGCGCTCTCCACAATGACAAAGAAGTTTTAGTAGCTAATGGATTTTTCATCTCGCTGCGCCTGGAAAAAATGAGCGCGTCGCTTCAATTATGAGCTTCCTACATTTGAAATAACGAACTTGAGCGCGCAAAAGACGCGATATGTGAACGCCCCCTTGGTGAGCTACCTCCAATCAGGCCACGAGCTACTGGTAGCTCGCGAGCGGCGTGTTGGAGACCCCTGTCATAGACCATTGGCAACCGCAATGCTAGCTCCACAGATGAGGCATACAGCTTTATGTTTAACGTTAGTGAAGAGGAATTCTGTCTCCCACTCCTCGTTAAAATAATAAGTCTTCTTCTTTTTTGCATGACCTGCATCATCAGCCATAATTAATCTTTTTTTCTTTTTTATAGTTCAATTTATCTTATGTATGTACCGTCTGCCCGCGACCGCCTCAACTCACAGAAGTTACGTTACGTTTTTGTTTTTTTTAAACGTGCTCGACGTGCAGATTCAACATATTTTGAATTATTTTATTATGTTTTAATGGTATATGAAATGTTACCATTAGTTATTTTCTCATTTTATGCCATCATCATAAATAATAAAATAAAAAACTAAATGAAAGATTACAATTCAGGCTATTTATAGAACGTGCTCGGCGGGCGACTCAGAGACTCCATGCGGGCTACCAGGTGCCCGCGGGCACCATGTTGGAGACCACTGGTTTAGGGTTTCAGGAAGGCCTACATTAGGTTTATTTAACAACAGAAACTGAATAATCAAATGCAAAAATAAAACACTGCTTAGTTTTCGTTGTATGAATTAAATATATCCTGATTCTTATTAAAGCTACATAAGTTATTTAGCCAAAAGCAGTGAGTGATTTTCACTTTGTCTTTTGTTCATGACCCTAGTTATTGCAAGCCGTTGAAATATGCATATCGCGATATATACATTTGCGATATTTCGATATATTGTGCAGCCTCAAAAGCTATAGCAAATAGATTTGATACAATGCACCTCACAAACCACATCCAGCAAAAGTCTGAAAGAATAAAGGTAAACACGATCTAGTTTTCATAGTTTCCAACAGAAACTTTGTAAATATAGAGCAGGCTTGAATAGTTATGTTCAAAACCAGCCATTCCCATCTGACTGTACCACCAGGAAGCCTGTTATATGGATACACGAAATGCAATGGAATTACAGGGAAAACTGTGCAAATCATTACGCAATGGTTTAATATGTCCATCTGAATGTGAAGTGGACAAATGTAAACATGCCTTTCTCTAACAGGGCTTTGCTATTAATAATAAACATGTGAGGTATATCTATATTCTTGTAAAGCGGAGCCAGTCAGACTGTGGCTAGTGCTTTTGAGGAAACATCAAGCACTGTCCGCGTGAGACTGAGAGCCGCTAGAGCATGTTAGCAGGTGGCGGCGCGAGTGTTTGGATAGAGCTTAGCTAACTGGCTGAGCGAGTGAATCTTGGGTTGTAAACACAGCTAATTAAACAGGGTTATTTAACATTTTGCATCTTCATTTGTCCTCTTCTGTCTCAATTGAGTCCCAACACGCGCCTCAATTAACCTGAACGTCTAAATGCCACGGGACCGTCCTCATCCCCGCTGCTGTTTCCTGTGGATTCAGCACTCCAAGGCAAACAAAAGACCAGCGCTGAGGAGAAAGACATGTTGGAGTGTGTGTGTGTGTGTGTGAGATCTGTTTGGAAAGGACGTGGAGTTGAATCACTCATCTCTCTCGGTGCCAACGGCTCCCCAGGAGATGTGCGACGGCCAGCCTGGCAGAAATGTGTCTAATGTGAGATAAGGTGGCACTCAACTGAGAATAACTCAGCGCTCGCTCTTTGCTCTTCACTTCAAGGCAGGAGGGGAAGATGGCGGTCACGAAGAGAAGAAAGACTGAAACACAAGGCGCTTGAGAACAGAGAGAGAGAGAGAGAGAGAGAGAGAGAGAGAGAGAGAGAGAGAGAGAGAGAGAGAGAGAGAGAGAGAGAGAGAGAGAGAGAGAGAGAGAGAGAGAGAGAAGAGAGAAGAGAGAAGAGAGAAGAGAGAAGAGAGAAGAGAGAAGAGAGAAGAGAAGCAGAAATAAATGGATTGGATTGAGGAACACAATGTGAGAAAGAAAGAAAGAAATTAAGAAAGAAGAAAGGAAGGAAGGAAAGAAAGAAAGAAAGAAAGAAAGAAAGAAAGAGAGAAAAAGAAAAGAACAGATGAACAAAAAGATGTGTATTTTTCCTATATAATTTATTATAATCTTTATATAGACATTGAAACATATATATATATATATATATATATATATATATATATATATATATAAATAATGGTATAAGATATACTGTTTATAAATGAATAAATAAAACAAATTATATACGGTATGATATACTGTATATAAATAATTAAACATAATATATATATATATAAATTATATAATGAATTAATTATATTATATATATATATATATATATATATATATATATATATATATATATATACACAATTAATATATTTCTAATTTTCTAAATAATATATATATATATATATATATATTCTTTTTTCTTTGTTTTTTCTGATTTTATATAATTTACTTTTTATATATTTCAGCGATTATGCTTCTGTGAAACAGTTTCCACATTAATTAAAAATTATAATTTTTGTTAATACAGCATGTTAAAAAGATAAAAAATACATCGCAAAACACGTTTTAGCCTCACACTACAGATGAGCAAATGCTGTAAAAATGACATCGTCCAGATGTAAACGCACACGATTAGTACATGTGAAACAGACAGAGAGAGAGAGAGAGAGAGAGAGCGAGAGAGAGAGACATTTATAGATTTTAGAGGAGAGAGAGCGAGAGAGACATTTATATATTTTAGAAGAGAGAGAGCGAGAGAGCGAGAGAGATTTATATATTTTAGAGGAGAGAGAGCGAGAGAGAGAGAGAGAGAGAGAGAGAGAGAGAGAGAGAGAGACATTTATATATTTTAGAGGAGAGAGAGAGAAAGAGAGGGAGGGAGGGAGAGAGAGAGAGAGGGAGAGAGACATTTATATATTTTAGAGGAGAGAGAGCGAGAGAGAGAGGAAAAAGAGAGAGAGAGAGAGAAAGAGAGAGAGGGAGAGATGGAGAGAGAGAGAGAGAAAGAGAGAGATGAAGAGAGAGAGAGAGAGAAAGAGAGAGATGAAGAGAGAGAGAGAGATAGAGAGAGAAGAAGAGAGAGAGAGATGAAGAGAGAGAGAGAGAAAGAGATAGAGAGAGATGAAGAGAGAGAGAGAAAGAAAGAGAGATAGAGAGAGATGAAGAGAGAGAGAGAGAGAGAGAGAGAGAGAGAGAGAGAGAGAGAGAGAGAGAGAGAGAGAGAGAGAGAGAGAGAGAGAGAGAGAGAGAGAGAGAGAGAAAGAAAGAGAGAGAGAGAGAGGGCGTTCTGTCACGATGTTAACGGATTGATTCTCGTTAAGTGATATAAATGAGCGTCTCTTCAGACTGTCTGAGCTTTGAGCACAACACAAAGACTTCAAGAGCGGTGCGGAAAAATAAACTTTAAAATCCTCTCACAACATTCGGACTAACGCATCAAAATCCTGGCTCATGGGAAGTGCCCAGTGCTCATCCTCAAAAAGCCTCTCTTCAATCTCCACAATGCCTGATGTCTGAAGTGTTTGGACTCGATGACGGAGAGTCAGAACATCTCCTCGACTAATCTAAAGATGCAGTCTGACTCGCAATGAACGCCGTTCATTTATTCCAGTCTCATCGTTACAAAGATGTTTTATTTTACAGCTAAATTCAGACGCCACGTCTCGATTGAAGCCCATATATGCGCTATGGAAAAGGCAATCCCAGAATGCATTGCAACATACACAGTGAAAACAAATCATATTAGAATGATACAAGGCATTAGTGAGCAGAAACAAAAAAAAAATTGAATGAGAAGAAAAAAATATTATGCAAATTGACAAATGAAATTGCATGTAAAAAAAAATAGGTTGAGTTGGTCATGTGACTCAGAGCTCCACTATGATTGGCTGAGCTCTACAAAAAAGTGTTTCATGTCAAATTAAACCGGTTTCATAGGCCAGTTAAACTTACCCAATATGTGTGTGCTTTCCATTATATGCTTATTAGAGCGGCATGTCATTAGCTTAGCAACACGCCAGCTTCAAACTGTGGTGTAATCAATGGTGAGCGCTAGTCAAGGCTCTTGTGCTGTTCTCATGAGAGAGCGCTAATGAGCTGCTGCCTATAAACAACCAATCAGATCACTCACTCATGAGCTGTCGTTTAGGTTTACTGCAGTTAGGATGCCGCCTATGTAGGCTGCTCACTACAATCACTCTAGTGCACTGAAATGGCCACCATGTAAAAATGCCCACAGTATCACTATATTTACTTACCAGAAATTGTAGACGTTTTCTTCACTCTCAAACCATCGGAAATGGAGGATGAGCACATGATTCATGATGACACTAAATGAAGATGATGGACAAAATCATATTAGAAGAATGATACAGGGAACTGGAAGCAGAATGAAAGACTAAAAAAAAAAAAACATTTAATGAGAGAAAATATGCAAATTAAAATGAATTATAGGTATTGGTCATGTGACTTAGAGCTTCAGTCTGATAGGCTGAGCTCTAAAAAAAAAATGTTTACTGTCACATTAAATGCTGTGATTTTACATGATAGCACATAAAATGTTGCCAGAAGCCTTAAATGATCAAGGTAGTCATTATAAACTTGATATTATGACACTATAATGTACCTCAAATGGAAACACAGTTAAATATATTGTAAGACAATAAATTAAGCTCCATAATTATTTACATGCCCATGTTCTACATACAAATCTTACTAGCAGATCAGCATTTTTTCCAGAGGTAAATTGTGTGCGAGCTGTAAAATCCCCTCAGGAGTTACTCAGACGTACTGAACGCATACAAGCGGAAAACACTGAACGAGCATCGAAACCGTTCACAAGACCAAGCGCCATCGATGAAGAAAACACAGCCAGAGCGGCAGGTGATGTCACCGGTCATTGTTTTGAGTGATGGCTGGAGAAATGAAGTGTGTGTGTGTGAGTGTGTGTTCATGAACACATCACTGCTGATGCTTATTAGTGTTCGCTGACTGCAGCTGTTTCTTCAGAGTAAACAAACCAACTTGTTAAAAATACCAATGGACATGAACTGCAGAGGTTGAACTCATACACACACACAGGCCATATATATATATGAAAGACACACAATACTACACAAAGACATCATAGATTAAAAATTGAGGGTAAATCATAAAAAATGTCAAGAACTCTCAGGGTCATATTTCATGCTTTTCAAAAAAAAGAAAGAAAATAAAAATATATTATAAAGATTTTTCCACACCCTTCACAAACTGTGGGGTAATAAAAAAAAATTAAATATCCCATTTATATTTGTAAAGCACGTTTGTAAGTACACATTAGTGTAGTATTTGCTGCACTTAACTTAATACATGCTGATTTTGTTTTAAAAAATAATAAACTATTTTTTCCCAGACAGCATGATTCAATTGTTTTAAAAAAAATTACTTGTCATAAAAAGAATGAAAAAAATATATTAATAGTTGAAAAAAAGGCTTAATTTTTATGCATATATATGGTTTTCTTCTCATGTTGGTGTGAAATATGGCCCAGACATTTTTTTTTCTCATTAGATTTCAGTTACATAAACAGAATAATAATCTCATGATAGCAACTTTCAACTGAGCGACAGTAACACAAACTTAAAGGTAGTGTAGGATATATCATAGAGAACCGGCTCTGAAAGCATAAGATCCCAGCGTCCCTTCGGAGCGTCTCCTTCAAAACACATGAACACACACACACAGCAGAGACGGCGTTAAATTACCTCATATCTCAAAGCACATAACATTACAATAATAATAACACAAACTTAAAGAGCTGTGACCTGTACCGCCTGACTGCTGCAGATTCATTTCACTGTTGATAGTGTTGACATACTGTCAGCTGCACAGCTGAAATAAACTGTTTACATCATTGAATCTTTTTCCTGTTATTACTGTAAATCTGCATTGTATAAAGCGCTACATAAATAAAAGGTAATTGACTTGACCATAGAAAAGCATAATACAGAGGCTGAGGACGTGAACAGCTCCGAGATGAACGTCACAGGCCGAATGCACATTTTTTGGACCGGAGACTCTCATGGAAGATAAATGTGCATTTTTTAATGTTTAGACCACTTCTATTATTGATTGCTATCAGGATGTGAAGAGAGTTTCAAACAGTGTAACAAAAAAGTGTTAATGAAAAACATTGCCTACTCTGTCTTTAAGCATCTATGAGAAGACAATCTCCAACGGTCCCACAGCTTTTAACAAAATGACTTTCTCCATCCTCGCTGGTCCTTGATCTTCTGTAGCACATCACGATCAAGCGCTTCACCCGGACACACACTGAGAGGAGAAACACAACGCTCCACGGAGAATCAGAGGAGCTGAGATGAATGCGACAGGTACCAAAGACACAATACTGATCCTTGACCAGCCTAGAGCTGAAGAAATGACAGTCCAGAGAGATTCTCACTGAATACACACCTCAGTCCACGTCTAAACCTGCATTATCTACCAGACTGGAAAAAGTACAAAGAATTTATTAATTAATTAACTAAATTATTTATTAACAAATCTTTTTTGAGGATCTTATGATTCACCAATCTTTGAAAAACCACCTGGAAAACCACCACCAAAAATGTATAAATAAATAAATAAATATAAAATAAGTTAACATAAATAAATACACAAATATTCAAGATCAATGCTTAAAGTCTGGAAAACCACAAAAAATAAACAGAGATAATCAATAAATAATGTAAAATAAATTCAATTAAAATAATATTCTAAACAGAATTTTTAAGGATATTATGATTTACAAGTCAACCTCTTTGAAAGATCAATGGTTAAAGTCTGTAAAAAAAATAAAATAAAAACAAGCATAAAAAAATTAAAATGTAAACAAAAAAAATCAACAAAATAAAAGAAAATATTCTGAAGAATTTATTATTCACAAATCAAACCCTTTGAAAGATCAATGCTGGAAAACCACAAAATATGAAAATAAACAAAAAGATAATTAATCAAAAATAAATTATGTAAAATAAATAAATATTCTGAAGAATTTATTAGTTTTTGAGGATTGTATGATTCACAGATCAGTCCTTTTGAAAGATAAATGCTTAAAGTCTGGAAAACCACAAAAAAAAAAAAAAACAATAATTCAATAAATAATGTAATATAAATTCAAATAAATGACCAAATAAATATTCTGAAGAATTTATTAGTTTTTGAGGATTATATGATTCACAGCTCAGTCCTTTTGAAAGATAAATGCTTACAGTCTGGAAAACCACAAAAAAAAAAAAAGTTTTTTAAAGGGATCTTGATCTTATGATTCACCGATCCTCAGAATCTTATTCGCCAATCAATAGAAAAGGTCTAAAAGAACAAAAAATAAATAAAGTACTTAAAAACTTTTCTGATTAACTTTTTGAGGATCTTAAGATCCACCAATCAAACTTTGAAAAATGAATGTTTAAAATCAACATGAAACCACATTCACAATCCAAAAAAAGATTTTTATAAGACCAGGAGGAGTGTATTTTACACAAGTGAATAAGGTGAATATTGAATTCATGTTGACTAGCACATCTTGAAGACAGGCAGCACAGCCATGACAGTCGAAGACAACCGGATGTTTAGAAACACTGCGTGTGTGTGTGTGTGTGTATGTACGTGTGAGAATTATAACTCTACTGGCATAGAAAATGAGATTCCTCTTTCCGCTATTGCTATTCATCTGATGTGTGCTGCTCTGCGGCGAGGTCTGCGCTCTTTGTTTCATTACTGTGAGGTCAGAGGAAAACAGAGGTTTTAAGTTGTTGTTGACATTAATTAAGCCTCGTTACCGCAGGCCACGGCATTCCCAGCGGCAGGGAAACTAACGCACAGGTATTGAACACAAGCACGCTAAGCTGTCCATCACTCCAGAGACGCTGGAACCAGTTCTGTTTTAGATGAAAAATGAACAATAGCACAATCAGGTCGACCTAATTGGGTGAATCTCACCAAAACATGGCCAGTCAGAAGGGAAAACAATGCAGTTTTATTTTGCATTAAGAAAATGGAGTCTATTGTTTTGCATTATGGCTATTTTCAAGACAAACAAGCCTTCGTGAGTAGAAAACCATGGGCCTAAATTCATATCTACCCCTGAACACTTGGGTGAATCAACAAATAATTATCCTGATCTTTCCATAAAACTATTTGAAGGAAACAGTCTTAGTTTTATTCCAGTGCAGTCTGATCTTGCCAATCGTCCACTATAAACCCATCCCAAGATCATACAAAAGTCCAGGTCTCCATGTCATCAGTACACATTCAGATCCGTTTCCCGATCCTATTATTGGCCCTCTTAATATTCCTCATGAATATCAGCTCTGATCACATTCTGCCCTTTAATTTCATGGTGAGCGACCCACAATTCAGCGTGTGAACTCTTTCATCAGCATGATGCATGCCTGGGTTCATCAGCACTGCTTCATTCATTGCATTAGTCATCTATTGTTCGTGCAATTGAAAAAAAAACTTTTTATAAAACATTTATGAAATATCCGTTCCATTTCCCAATGCAAAATACTATAGTTTGAAGAATGTTCAATATGGCTAGAACAAAAAATGTGAATCTAGAAATGCACATAATGATTTTTTTCTAGTTCTTTTTCTGAAGCAAATAAGAAATAGGCCTATTTTTTAAACCACATGCAACTTAATTTGGCTAAAAAGGAAGATATTTTAAGTTCACTTTGAAAGCAATGCAAAGCAGTTCCATGGTATAACCTATAAAATAAATGAAATAACAATATGATAATTATTAACCAACATCTAATACCATCAAGGTTAAAAATTACCACCAAATTTAAACCATGTTTTCGCAGACACTATTATATCAATACAATGGTATTTTTTAAAACACCTAAAACCAAATAAACACCGATATGGCAATAATTCAGTATAGTTCATGTTGAAGTACCATAGTCCTTTTTTATCTAGATAAAAAGTAATTGAATGGAAACATCTTATTTTAACCATTGCAATTCCGTGTATTGGAGACTATCAATATAATATCGCCACTACGATAATCATTAAATTGCCTTTAAAACACTATTAGCCTATCATCGTTGACCCATAGCTACTTTTTTATAAGGTTCAAAAGCCGCAGAATTATATTTCTGGACATTACCATAAAGCTTATATCATGGTATTTTGGATATAAATACAGTAACCATTCAGTAACACAGGATAGATCAACATTTAACACCATTAGTGAAACAGAACAGCCACGGGACTTTGGTTAAAAAGCCACAGAATGGAAACATCATGTTTTAACTATGATAATAGGCTACCATATTTTAGATTAGTCCAATATATAATGGTATTGTTTGAAATACCTTAAAGGACCTTAGTAGTAGCCTATATGTTACACAGTAGCCTACCAAGCAATTACCACCTAATAGGCTACCAATGATGGCAATAGCACGATATTCGTTGAAGTTGTACCTTAAAGTGCCATGGTATATAAGGTAATTATCCCAATCAAATACCATGGTACCACCTGTCAATAACCACAGTGCAGTTGTGTGTGGTCTGGTCTGTATGAGATGAACTGCTCTGCGCATCTCCATCATTGTTCCGTTTGCGCGAGTTTCGGCTTCAAATTACAGCCGTTACGAACCTCAAACCCGTGAATCTTCGAGTATAAAACCGGATCGATCCCACAAATCTTACCGTTACTGGAGATGTGGTTCTCCACGTCGTCGCTTCCAGCTTGTCTGAGACTGGCACTAAGTTGGATATAGAGTCCCATACAATGTAAACTCCTCAGAATCACTCCAAACGCGCCCATCACTGCTCCCTGTAAAACACTCTCTCACATCAGGTGAAAATATACGGCTTTGAGAGATAGATCCAGGTGTGGTGAGTGTTTACTGGTGGTTTTTGTCCCTGGTGGCAGCGGTAGGAGAGGATGAGAGGAGGCTGTGTGTGTTTGCAGTCGCCCACTGATGCGATTTGATTCTCCGCGAGGAGAAACTCCCCGGATCTAACCAACGCCGCGGAGGGATGCAGCACCAGGAGCGGGAGTGCGGCGGCTGTCATTAGGCAATTTCAATCATGCGGAATAATATTAAGAGGAGAATTATTACAGCGAAGCGTCGCGCAAACGGTCAAAGATCAACGGTTATCGCTGGTGGCGGTAAAATTCCATTTGAAAATGTTTCTGAGGTACATTTAAAAAAAAAAAATTTTAATGTAGAGGGCTTCATTTTAGTCATGAACAAATATGATAGGCCTATTGTTGGCAGCAAAATTAGATTAATGAGCATTTTTTCAGTATCTTGAACGGAGCACAACTGCTGCTTAGGCTACTCCACATTATATTACTAAATACTGCAGCCTTCTATTTTATAAGCATAGGCCTATTGTTAAATAATGTGTAATATGGAATGATAAACATCTCAAACAAGTGTTTTTCAACAAGTAGCCTGTTGTTGTTGCATTACCTCATGATGTTTAGAGGAAGGAACTGTTGTTACTGACTGGCTGATTAACAGAAGTGATTAGTCCGATAAAAGGGATAGTTCACCTAAAAATGAAAATGTCATCATTAACTAACTTTATGTTGTTCCAAGCTTTATGACTTAGGCTACTTTCTTCGTTCCTCACAAAAGAATACAATCTCTCTCAATGTTTTTTGCAGAGGAAAGAAATACAGATTTGAAACGACATAAGGATGAGTAAATTATTTTTGTGAATGTACCATCTATTTAAATTCTGCAATTGTTCAGTAGGCTATATCTTTATACATCTACATTTCACAATCATTAAATTGGTATAACTCAGTCAAACCAAAAATTATTCAGACATTTTTAATATTGTTTTACTAGTGGGTGCAGGACAGTTCATTTATGTAAGTTTGGATAGCAAGGTGTCTGAAATGAATACATTTTGTTTGACTGTATATCCACTGTATGTTAAATGCAACAAGAGTTATCATATTACTGATTGAATGAGTAATTGAATAATGAAAAAACATTAACTCTACTAGGCCTTTCACCAGGCTGAAAATGGAAGGTGAAGTAAAGCGCATCACAGTGTGCTTTGGATACCAAGCAGAAAATGCATCATAATATAATGTATTGAACACAGAAAAAGTACTAGTATATGCTATTCTGAACATAGTCAATGATGTAAAGGCTGTTTAAGCTCGATAATTAATACAAATATAATACTTACAGAATATTTGGTTGTATACCAAACATTTACTCAAGTAAAAATGCACAGAAAAACAAAATGCATTCATGACATTTAAACCCAGAAGAGTAGTTTGGCAGCTGAATGTGACTAAAAAGGCCAACATGACATTATCCAAAAATAATATATATATATATATATATATATATGTATATATATGTATATATAGGCTATATATACAGCTGTACTTTCAGATAAATATATATTTATCTGAAAGTACAGCTGTATAGCCTATGAATATGGTAAGAGTAAACAATAGGCTACTATATAGGAAGCAACTTGACACCACTAGGCTACTTTTTGTCAAGATAAAAATAATTTTACATGTTTTTCTTTTTGTTTTTTTTTAGATAAATACTCAGGGAATGTTACTATCCAACTTCTTACTGACCTACTTACTTAACCTCTTACTAACTCAATTCAACCTTTCCCCGTGACCTGCACAATAGCGGGAATATAAAGTGGAACTAAAAGAACATTCCCGCCACAGGTTTGTATCAATTTAGCCGATGCAAAGAGGTGAAAATCAGCGCTCGCCGAGCTCAACTCAATCACTCAGAAAAAGACAATTATTCCGAGCTCTCTGGGCTGTGAAATTGCTGTTGAATCACCGTTAGCGCGCCAGTGTCATAATCACTGATAAGAGATGCGTGCTGGGATACCTGCCCTTCCCGTCAATTCAAAATGCAAATAACGATCCCGAGTTCTATATGGGTGATTTCAGAGGAAGGGAGGGTGGAAGCAGATGTTGCTCTGCGTGAGTCGTTGCGGCCTCGGCAAACCAACCAGACGAAAGTGATTGGCATTTGCTAGCGACAAGCTTGGCTACGGTAATGAGCGTGTCCTTGAAGCGCGCCAGGCGCTCGCCCTGTTCTCTACTTACCGCTCATTTGCATTGCAAGTTAGATGCGTTGGCAGAGAGGCATCAATAATGTTCTCAGCACACACTATTCATCATGATGTACAATTCAACAGATGGGTAACTGTCGCACATCACCTCCTCCAATTGTCGGGATTCCTCTACAGTATTTACGCCTCCCTCTCTCTGAAAACCATCTCCCTGGTAACAACGAGAACTAGCGGGAAATCACTGACCTCCAGAGACGCCGGGAAATACAGAGATCTCACAAATAAAGCTGTGCTACGCCAATAGAAGCACGGAAAGGACAGCCAGAGAATATTTAATATGCCAGAAGCGGGGAAAAGTGGAGCTCCTCCGAGGACAAGGCCGATGGATAAACAAAAGAGAACGTGCGGAGGAAGAGTCGGAGAGATAATGACTCTTGTGCACTTGTCCCGGGGCTAGAGGACAGAGAGTTATCACGGAAAACGACAATGGGCCAAAACAAAGGCCTTAGACTGGTTCAACTGGTGCATGTACAGTCAAACCAAAATTTATTCAGACACTTTCAACATTTCTCACATTAACGCAGTTATGAAATCAGTTGATATTTCACTGGTTTTGTTCATCCTTCTGTTAGACTGTCTCACAAATGAATTATGTTGAATATCTGTTAAATTTAACTACACAATTAGATAATACCAATTTAGCTCAAACAATTAGCAAGCAATGTTTCATTTTGTTCAGTCTGTGGTGTAAAAAGGTCGCATTCGCAATTAAAGAAAAAACACTTAAGAAAACCATGGTCAGGTCAAAGTGTCTGAATAATTATTGGTCCCAAATTTGTATAAATTTTACTGCTAGTCACTGTATGAAGAATTTTTGGGTATGTCACAGTTTACTTTATTTTGCTATCCTCACATAGTGTCCTGAACCCATTAGTATAAAAAATATCAAAAATATCTGTTGTCTGAATAAGTTTTGTTTTGACTGCAGGAGTGCTTGGAAGCCGGTGTACGGCGAGCGATGGCCACAGGGGCCTCGAGCTGTCGATGTCTGATAAAGTGCAGCTGTAATGAGACTAAGGCACTTAATTAGCAGGAGAAATGCAGCGCCGTCTTCCTCAACACGTCAAACGAAGCCGATTCATCATGGCCCCGGAGCCACACGAGATGTTTTTGTTACTACAATAATAATTTCCCTTCATAATGTCTGTGTTAAAGCAGTGGCCCTCCAGTGAGTATAAATCCAACGTAATGGCCCCCCGTTCGCCCCGTCGAAGAACTCCTCTGGATTGATTCAATTTGGCTTTAGAGCTTTAACAATCATTCTCAACCTTCAGTTGAAGACTGTCTGTACCGAAGGAGAGCTTAGTAAGCAAACTGTCTCTATACGGCAGAACGTTTCCCTGGCCGCGGCGATACATACGCTAACCCCCGCGGGAGAGAGAGTGAGGCAGGGATTGTAAATTAACAAGAGGATGTGAGAGAGGTTAGAAAATGAGAGAGAGTTGTAGCATCTTCACGCTAGCTCAGCAAGCCTGCTATTAGCAAGGGATTTTGAATCTCTGGCTCATCGCCACTGGACAAACATCTAATTAATGGCCATTAGAATCACAGCAGCCAATTCCTCTAATGGAAAGAGAAAGATCAAATCCAGAGGACGGGAATTAACACAACTGCAACATATACTGTATATATATATATATATATATATATATATATATATATATATACATGCAATGTTTTGTGCCATATACATTTAAATATATTAAATATTCCTGTAGCTCAAACAGTAAAGCATGGCGCTAGCAATTTTATATACTGTTACACATCTTTTAACAACATTTCAGGGTTCCCAGAGTCATGAAAAATCTGAGAATATTAGGAAAATTAAAACTTACCAAATCACCAGGTAATACACTTATTATAAAAATTATTATTGTGTAAACAACAAACGAAACAAATTGTTTAGAGATTCAGTAGCAAATCGGTCAGAATCGAAAATAATTTAAAATTGGGATGCACCCATATAAAAAAAGTTGGCCAGTACTATAACCGATAATTCTTTAAATTTGAAAGGTGAAAACCGATATATTGGCCGATAAATCTAAATCCCAATTTGTCTATAATTTTTGAGAGCCTGATTACAAAGACAAAAGTCTCACTATTAACAGCCATGTCCTAAGCACATAAATATAATGTTATCATTATAATTTTATGTGGCCTATATGACAGACTTGCGCTGTACATGTTGCACTTTACTGTATTTACTTTTTTGAAGTAATTCAAATCATATTTCAAGCAATTCAAAATCACACTTGTTGGCTTTACTATATCGGCCAAATTTTCTTATCGGGTCGATAACAATAAGATTAAAAATGAACATATATCGCCCAATGCCGATATATCATGCATACCTAATTTAAAAGCTTTATCCAGTAAATCACAACCAATTGCAAACATCATAGAAAAATCATAAAAATATATTGATCAAATGTGAGAACCCTGAAATGTACCTTCAGAAGATTGGCTAAGCTATTAAGAAGCCAAATATAATTTTTTTGGGAAATCCAGAACTCCGTGTGGTGAGACATTCCCCACTGAAACTAAAATAAGAGAATAAAGAAAATTAGTAAATGCCGATATAACGAGAAAAATTACAAAAGAAAATCTTTGACAAAAAAAAGCCACATACAGTTTCATGGCCAGTAAAATCCACCAGCCTTTGGCAGGTTTAGAAAGTTTATTTTGGCCCCTAGATCCATATAAAGAGACCTAAATGATCAAAAAATGAACTAAAGACTGAAAAGATAGAATTCTTCGCTTAATCAGCTTACCGCAGGAGCGCTGGAGTGGAGAAAAGAGTCATAAACAGGACATTTTCCTAAATGATGTTTCAGCATAAGAGTTGTTCCCTGCCTGAATTGGTCCAATGAGACATTAAGTCTTGTGGAAGGTGATGTATGAAATCTAGTAAAGGAAACAGCACCAAGAAACCAAAGCACAAATTTTTATTACAAGAAAATTTAAGTTGTTCTGATGTTTTGACACAAAATATGCATCCTTAAAAAAAAAAAACTATAAACAAATAAAAAGTGTCAGATATCAACAGATACAATAGCAATATGCATTCTGTCGGGATACAATCAGCCACGCAAATGGTTAAACACCAGATTTTTCCTTCTTAGCTTCTTTAAAGAAGTCAGGACAGGTTGACGATGAAAGTCAAAATCCACGTAGCATCACAAAGTCATCCACAATAACACGTAAAAATGCTACAAAAAAACACATCAAGCTCCAGCCGGATTTTTAGAAGGTCTCAAGTAGTTCCATGATCCTCTTCTGCTCACTTTCCTTAAACTCCTCGCTCTTGCCGTCGCCAATATTTTCTGCATATTCTGAAAAAACGAGAGGAAAAAAGAAACAGGATGTTTAGTAATTTGGATGAATTTCATGTACACCAACTATCCCTGCCAAGAAACCCTCGCTAACGCCGTCTCAAAGGAGAGGCTGCATACTTTAATCCCAAAAAAATCAAAGCGAGAATTTGTATCCTTAAAAATTTGTCACACAACACTTGACAGCCCACCAGAGTTTATTTTCAGACCTCCTTCATCATGCATGAGCCATGGAGGGAAAAAGACTAGGCTTTAGGAAAAAGCTAAAGTCTGCAGTTCTGGGTTTGAGGTACCGGGATTTAAGAAGTACCGTTCTTAAACGGGCAAATAGCTTTAAGATCCGTGGCCGTTTGATGTGTGCCTTTGAGAGCGTGTCCCTCAGTCTGATCAAATCTGCCGTTTTGATTGAGGTCTGGCTATTTCGGGACACTCCGGTTTCTTGTAACCTGCAGAGAGCTGGAACGGTGCCCAAGAAATCATAGGGCTACAGACGTTACGATAAAGGCAACATATGCTTAGACGGAGACTTTTATGAGCGCAGTGTGGACACTTACAACACTCCTCGACTGAGCTTAAGAGACCTTATTGTTCTCCTCCACTAAAGCTCTGAAATGGCATCAGTATCTGTATTTAGACTCAAAAAAGCCAGGTTTGACGTCATCATTCAACGCGGTCAATGAAAAACGACTTGAATTTCAGTCTGTTGTTTCTGTTTTGTCACTGTTTCTTCAACACAAAAAATAAGAGCATACAGGTAAGCAACTAAATGAGGGCAAGTAAAAAAAAAAAGTGTTAATTTTCATTTGTCAGACAACAATTTCTTTATAAAGGATCTATATCTTGATGTTTTTTGGCTCTACTAGAACAGGTTTTCCTGCTTGATTGTTCATTATTTTCTTCTTATTCTCCATTGTTGCAGCTCCTCTCTTCCCAGTCTGTCAGTAACGCTCTGTTTAGTTCCTGTCTTTATGAATCCCCTCCTTCTGAAAAGCACACTGTGCTCTGATTGGTCAGCTGGATTAGTGTGTTATGATTGGTCAACCGCCCCTTTCCATAACCGCTAGTTTCAACACTACTAACTAACTAACGAACTCAACCAGGCCCCGCCCCTTTATTCTGCATATGAATTATTTAAATGAGGAATATTTGTGACGTGTTCGTTCCCGGAAGAAAACTCAATACTACAATTAGGGTTGAGTATCATTTGAATTTTAACGGTTCCGCTTATCGATTACGATTCTTATCTATTTCTAATTTCGATTCCAATAAGGTTAAAAAGAAAACTATAAGCCTATAATAACTAATATACATTTCAAGCATTATTAAAGACAAGTAAAAACTCAGTAATTAAAAAACAACAAATAAAAAATTAGCTATCGCAACAAATAAATACAACTGAACAAAGAAACAATTGAAATAAACAATGTTTTAAGATTTTCAGTTATTCAGGTACAGAAACTGTAATGAAATGTAAAATAACACTGCACTTTATGAATAAAATACATTACAAATATAGTTTATTTGTCTTTTGTTGTTTTATTAGTGCTATTATAGAGACGGCAGAAGGAATATTAGGCTGCTGTCACTTTAAGAGTTGCACAATATAGTTACGCAGGCCTTCAGTCGTGTCGCGCTTGAATGGTTTAAAATCACTTTTTCTGTGCGCACTTTTTGGAGTCATCTCAAGCTTGAATGGTTTAAAGTCATATTAAAATGCTCACAAAGGAATTTATAAGAGGAATCGAAATTTAAATGTTATAAAAGTATCCAATTCCTGACCTCAAGTATTCGATTCCAAAATTGGATACCACAAATATGGCTTATCATTTGAAACATGCAAATAGTAGCAACTTTGCCGCTCTCTCTAACGTTAACCTAGCCTGACTCCGCCCTCCTACGTACTTCCGCTCAATTTTCATTTTCCTTCAGTACTACGTCTGGGATTGTGCTGCAGTCTTTGGTTTTCTCCGATCAATTTTTTACCGGGCCAATCAGTGAAAAGAGGGAGTGGCTGAGAACACTGACGTTGCGTTATTTTGAGTTATAATTCAGTAATGGCAGCGGAGAAAGATGCGAGCGAAGCCATTCGGTCCGTTGTGGCAACGCTGCCGAATATCAAGAAGTTAAAGCCAGAGCAAGAACAACCTTTGCTTAGTTTTGTTGGTGGCCATGATGTTGTGGCCCTCCTCCCCACGGAGTTCGACATGACATACGTCACGACCAAACGTTGGCGATTGGTTATGGCAGATCCAGAGTGACTCTGGGCAGATCCAATAGTTTTAGACTTCAATAGATTACCCGCCTACAAGGAAGTTAACGCTTGTCAATGGAGCGGTGCCAGACTCTATGTACAAATGAAATGTACGAGAGTCTGGTGGGACCAGGCTAACGTTAACCTAGATAAATGTGCACTATTATAAGTGTTTATGCGGAGTGAGGAAGCTAAAGTATTAGTGCGTTTCCGTTTACTGCATGACATGGAGGCGCCGGCACGATCACTAGCATTTCTTTCTGATAACAGCGCAAACAACTTAAAATACTCCATTTTAGTCATACAGATAAGAGTAATACCTCATTCAAAACTATTTTAATTTGTGTAAACTCACATTAACAAAACGTTTTGCATTTGTAAAATAAAGAACACAAACAAGCAGCACTTTCTGACGTCTTGGTTTTCAAGAACTGAAGCAAGTCACAAAAATGAACGAAACTCAGCGGAGGTAGCCCTAAATATTGCACACTAAAGAAACTTGAAAATGTTAAAAAGCATAATGGGTGCTGTTTAAAGATTATTTATTATGGCACTTTTGCATTAGCATTTACGTTATTGCATTTGCCAGATGCTTTTATCCAAAGCAACTTACATTGCATTGAAGGTACAGTTTAGATTTTGTAAGTTCTTGCATTTGCTGAGAATCAAACCAATGACCTAGACGACAACCTCTACAATTTGAGCTATAGGAACGCCTATCTTTAAAATAACCAGCATTGATAAATCGTTCACAATAAGACCAGGAAAGTGCATCAAGAAAGGAAATGGGGTCCATTTTGATTTCATGCCGACCTTCAACAGAGGGTTTTTGAGAAGTGTACACCACAAGCGGCAAGCGTGTAAAGGTAGACATGCTCTCGGATTAGTTTCTAAGCCCTGCTCAAGCCCTGGGACAGAGGATCAAACCCAACACTAAATAAATAAATAAATCAATAAGAAAAAAAAGCAGCAAAGTGGCATATTAAAACAGAAGCCCGAGGGCTGGAGAAAGTGGCTGGAAAAACACAGAGGGAGGATTGAGGAGCCTGCATGCTGGATGATTTGAGAGGATTATCCATTATGAGCTGTGAGATGCTGGAAACTTCATCCCACTGCAGAGGAGCTTCCCACTGATACCAGTACACACACGCAAGGTCACGCGGCCAACACAATGACACACTCCCTGTGACTCAAACGTGGCCTTGAAGTGCGTCGAGGCTTCTGTAGGCGTTTTCATTTCAGAGTTTCTGCAGTAAAACACAGCAGATAAACCTGGTTTCGTGCGTAGAAGCGGATTTCTATCTGGAAAACAGGTCATTAGCTGAAACTATAGCAAATTACCAATAACACCTGACAACAATGTTAGAAATGATGCTTTGGCTTAGATCTTACACCAAAAAAAAAAAAGTTTTTAGCTAATGCACACATTCTACAAAAAGATAGATAAAACAATAGATATAATGATAGACAGATGGAACGATAGACATAGATAGATAGACAGAATGATCTATGGATGGATGACAGAACAACATATTTGCACATAATGATAGACAGATAGAACAATAGATAGATAGATAGATAGATAGATAGATGGATAGGTAACAGATGGACAGACAGATAGATAGATAGATAGATAGATAGATAGATAGATAGATAGATAGATAGATAGATAGATAGATAGATAGATAGATAGATAGACAGAATGATCTATGGATGGATGGATGACAGAATGACATATTTGCACCATTTTCCAATAGTGCAGAAAATGAAATGGAAAATTTCCATCAGTCAAACCAGTAAACAAACTGCAATAACGGTTAAACCGCAGAGCAAACGCAACCTGTCTGATTCCTCGTGTAACATTTGTTTTCATTTTTCCTGTGATTGCCTTTAATACGGTGTAAGCACATTTGCAGAACTGAGAGACCTGCGGGCGTGATGCCCGGGCACGGCTCTGACACGGCTCAGACACGGGCACAGCTGCTACAGAGGGCAGGTGAAATCTTCAATTTCTCAGCAGAGATCCGGCCCACACCAGCTGCTGGGAGACACTCACACTCACACACTCCTCCACAGCTGAGACTGTTCCAGACCTGCGGCTCGGATTAAACCCGTCACATGTCCACCACACGCAGGAGGATCGGCCAATCTCAGAGTCTGAAGGACACCACTAACCGTGACAAATCCCAACAAAGGCTTCCAGTGGATTTGAGATTTCAATCAGGTATACTGGAAAAAAAAATCTAAAGCATCAAATGGTTTAAATTTACAGTAGTGAAGATGGAAAACCAAGGGCTTTTGAAAAGTTTCATAGATTGATTGTCCAAATCAGACAAATCAATTTGACCACTTTGAAAATGTTTGTCTGTAAAATATAAATCAATTGGAAAAAAAGAATACCATCCTAAATCAAACTTTAAAGTGACATTTGTAAAAATAAATAAATATATATGACCGAAATTGTCAGTCATTTGTATACATTTTTTATATATATATATATATATATATATATATATATATATATACATACAGTATATATATATATATATATATATATATATATATATATATATACACACACCATCATCATCCTAATTGAACATACCAAAAAAAAAACTAAATGTGAGCACTACATATATTCGCCAATATATTACGCATTTCCAATTTCAATATATTTGGATTAAAAAATGTTGCTTGTAAAATACAGCTGTTTCGAGAACCTGCAGTGAACGGACAGTTAAATGGGGATGAAGATCTAGTTAAACTGCTCGCATGTACCACTTATAGCAGAGACTCCATTATCTCACATTAATAGCAGCTTTCTAAAGAGCAACGCTTGTGCCTTTGAACATGGAGGGTGCGTTCTTGACCATTACAGCCAACAGTTCTCATCTGTCACCAGCTAAAGCAGAGTTCAGGTGGGAACGTCCTCTCTCTGATGAATCATTAATGTTCACACCGAGGAGGAAGTGCACCATTTAACAAGAGCACAAAGAAAAGTCTTGTGCTTCCCAATAAGCAGTAGATAAAGAAACCCGTCTTAAACAAAAGTCATATGTATGCGTTTTGTTTCTAACACAATTTAATACATGAAAAATACATGGCAATTGTATGTTAGACTGATGAGTGAATTTTTGAACCAGAAAGTGAAATCAATTCATTGACGCGCCCCATCTTAACACTCGGGAAAAGGATCGGGAAACGTAATGGCCAAATAAAAATGCATAGTTGCAAAATTTTAGACCCAAAATATTAACTGTTTTTGCTCTATTTCACTAACAGAAATAGTTCCAAACAAAGCCATAGCAGATCCGCTTCTGACGCTGTAGTTTTTTCTTTACTGAATGATTTAGCATTTTTGAACGAATCGGGTGAGTCGATGATTCAATGACTCATTCATAAAGACAGGGCCCAGTCCCAATTCCCCTACTTATACTACGCCCTAAAAGTATGTACTCTTTTTGTGAAGAAAAAGTACATACTTTTGAGTGAGAAGCAAAAGAGTAGGCAAGCTTTGGGACATACTATCACGTCATCTTTAACGGACAGATCTGTTGCGTGTTCCTGTCACCGCCCTGTCAATCATCTTGTCACAGTTAAAATCCTCCATTCAATCTAATTTGATTTCCTACCGTTCGGAGAGAAATGTAGTCGCACGTTCTTCTGCCAGTCGTGGGTCTTTTATGCGGAGACTCTCCTCATGTGTTTGCAATTTGAATATAATGATGCATTTAAAAGGTAATGGCTAAACATATCTTTACAAAAGTTCACAATGCTGCTGCAGATGCAATATAATGTAGATAACGATGAATAAATACATTTTCGTCAGGTTAGATACTGATAATTAATCACTCAAACCCCTTTATCTAAATCTCTCTACACAACCGCCGGACTCGCGCGTCCTCCATGTCTGTAGTTTTTTAACACTTTTCACTCGTGTTTGTAGTTCTAACCGAATCCTCGTCCAACGCGCGATGGGTTGTGGGCAATATTAGCCGTTAGAGTGTGCATCGATCTGCACTTCGGATTCTGACCGAAAATAGTAGACCATCCGGGTATCTTTGGAACACTCATTTCAACATACTACGATTTGGGACGTACTAATTCTATTTTCGAATACTATTTAGGGCGGATAGTATGCGGATTGGGACTGGGCCAGTCACTTGCTTCATTTTTGAATGAATCATTTGAATGAATGACTCAATGATTCTATCATTCAATAAGCTACTGTCAGTTTCATTTCGTATGTAAAACTATCATTTCATTTAGCATAGGAAAAAATTCTAAAAATGTAAATAAAAAAAATCTAATTAGGGGGAAAATCTCTCAAATATGCGTGTGTGTGTGTGTGTGTGTGTGTGTGTGTGTGTGTGTGTTTGTTTTGTTTCTAACACATTATAATACGAGCTGTGGCAAGTGCATTTTAGAGTGATAAGTGAATCATTGAACCAGAGATTCAAAACGATTAAATGATTTCAGAACTGATTAATGCAAATTAAAATCAAACTTTCCAACTACTTCTGCCACTAATTCCTTTACATCTTAACACTCTTATGCTTGCAAGTTGCAAGACAAAAAAAAAAAAACAGATCAGGAAACTTAATGGCGAAATAAAAATGCATTGCTGCTGCTAATTTTTTTATATCACAAATATATTCAGTCCTCATCATTCGGATGGAACACGACATCTCAAAATTACCTCCAGACACAATGTTCACTAAACTTTAATAAAAACAAAATCAAGAAGAGTTGGGTTCTTCCCGAGAGAAATACTGGATGAAGTATGAAAGAGTAGTGGTTAAAAAAGAGGGAGGGAGAGAGAGAGAGAAACAGAAAGCTGTCAAGACTTAATCAAGGTGCTGTGGGCTGAAGAGTGGGCGAAGCCGAACAAGTAATATCGCTCGAGAGAGAGAGAGAGAGAGAGAGAGAGAGAGAAAATGGAGTGAAATATGCCGCTAGCGAGCAGCACTGCAGCGCACAGCAAACCTTTTGCTTTAGCAACAGGGAATGTGCTGATCGCCTGCGGAAGTGTGTTCTTCAACGGCTTCACACACTCCACCTGATACTGTTACGCTTTTACAGAGGCCGGACTGTTGAGAAATCATCTAGTGAGCTGAATCTTAAAACACTACACAGTGCTAAAGGTTTGCAAGGCCTAATATAATGACCAAAGTTATAAATCGGTCATTTCACTGATATCTTATTTGATGTTGTACTTTTTTTTTAATCCAAGTTTTGGAACTGAGAATATATTATTCATTCTGATTTGTATATTTCATTGATATCTTATGTGATGTTGTACACACATATATATTTCTGATTTGTTACACTTTAGTGCATTGTTATATTATATCCTTTTTTTTTGGAACATATGTTGGGTTTAATTATGTTTTGGTGAGATATGTCTTCTCTACTTATCTAACAATTTCTTCTCTATTGTGGCTATTCTATATTAAGTAATCAGGTGATTGTCACATGACTAATTAATTGTCGTTTAAAAGGACTGTGAGTGTGTTTGTTACACACACTCTGATAAAGGCTCATTAGCCTCAATGCGTCGGTGTGCGGTTATTTGAAAACTGTTTTTAATTGCCTTAGCCATAATAAAACGAAGTCTTTTTATACACATTTACTTTAACTCTCGAGTGCCTTTGCCTGATACGTTTTTATGATAAATCTGTCATTTTGAGATAAACAGCATTATCCAAATTGGTCTGGATTTCAGATTTCTTATTTTCGACTGACCTTTTAAGACCCACTAAAGAGTCTTGAAATGCGCAGCATTATTCAATGTGTTGACGTAATTTCCACTGAAACAGGAGGACAGGGTGGGCATATCGAACAGCTCCTCACCTTTTTATAAAATAGTCAAAAGCATTTCGTATAGAGCCAGAGCCGTTGAGCTCAGTAAAGCCGCAGTTAACCGTTTCTCTAACAGTTTCTCCTCCTAATCTCCTCCATATCACTTAAAAATATAGTATTCTGTGCAGAATCCAAATGGGTCTGATATGTTTTCTGTTCAGCGGCGACTCGATCATATAATCCGACTTCATTCACCCCAATGAAAGCATATTTACACAGTCTGAATTGTTCCCTATCCCCTATATAGTAGAGATGCACCGATTGATCGGCTGGTGACCGGAATTGGTCGATTTACATGTGATTGGCCATGACATCTCGGCCGGTCAGTCTGACATATGCCGATTTTATGCCGGTCAAATGCACTCTGGCGCCGCATGATTAACATCGCGCAACATCAGCATCACACGTGCACACGGAATGCACATGTAGGAAACCGCAAGCGTGAGCAGCGCATATTTTTTTTCGCCGTGCATGTTAATCAATGAGTGCATTCACACCGAGAGCAGGAGCAGCGCATGATCAGCAGTGAAGCGGGGGATTCAGCGCAGAGTCTATTTTTGCTGCGCAGCTCACGCTCAATTAAAGTGAAAGCACACTTTTGATGGACAAAATAAATATGATTTTACACAAAAAGTGCCCAAAATGCACAGAATTTGCATGTCTGGTGTGTTTTAACAAGAACTGAAGTAGGCTATGTCAGAAAAGAAAATGAATTTTCTTTTTGAAATGAACACATTTTTTTAGTTGGATATTGGATGTGAAAAGAAGGAAATGGTTCTTCCATAACACTGCACTTTAGATGTGTGTGAATTTCCCACACCAGGAGTAATTTACATAGTTCTATTTTATAGCGATTACTGTTCAAAAAATGTTCTATGCAAAATGTAAAATGTTCTACTAAAGAAAAGAGAGAAAATAAATATTTGTGTGTGCTGTAAAGTGGTTAGAAAAAATGAAATCGGAATCGGCTAAAATCGGTATCGGCAGGTCAAACTCAATGAAAAATCGGAAATCGGCCTAGAAAATTGTAATCGGTGCATCTCTACTATATAGTGCACTATGTGCCATTCATCATGTAGAAGACAGTAATGTGTGAACAAGTGACTGATTTCAGCTGCAGCTTCAGTGTCTATTTATAATATAGGGGGCGGAGCTTCCGATTCTAGAGAGCATTTGATTGGACAGAAAATCTAATTAGAAGCTGAAGTACAGAGTGATGTCATCAAAATCATTGATCCATATCGGTGAAATGAGAGACTAAGTTTTAAACGCTTAACTTTTATAAATGCAAAATTTGTCATTGTTTTGGAGCACGTTAAAAAGCCAAAAAACTTGTGTGCATCTTTATGTCAGTGCAAAAAAACATAATCATGGTAATTAAAATAGCCTTCATTTTAATATGCAAAATATAATTTCTCTTTAGATGTTGATATAAGCATTTGATAAGCTCACAATATCATTTATAATCTTACCTCTCATTATATGACGAACTATTTTGACGGATCCTCCCCTGAGATTGAGGATCTGATGGACTCTCTGCTGTAACTGGAAGAGAAGACACACAGAGTTAAACACATTGAGCTTTAATTCCACCTGAAACGATGTGTGTGACGAGGGTTGTGTGTGACGCACCTGAGGAACGCCAGCACTGCACATCTCCACCATGATGTAACAGATGAGCTGAAGAACGAAGAGTCCAGCGTCGAGCCTGCGCAGGTAAAACTCGTCGTCCATCACGTCATCGATGATCTCGCCACGCCGCACCATATCCTGAGGAGCACAAATACAGGTTAGGCATGCCCAATATATGACAATTCATTTATATTGTTGTTGCTTAGTGCAATTGTCCAATCATGCAAGCTGTTTTATTTAAATAAATACATGCACTATCGGTTTCTGAGTGAAGTGGTTTTAGACTGTATGCATGTAAATGAACACAGTGCAGAGCATCTTTTTAATGCCAGCAACCCGTCAAAATAAAAGCTTGATGGTTTAACATTAGAAAATCAATAAATTAAGACTTTTTAGTAGTATTTTTATTACTCAATTTTTTTATATTACAGAACAATAGTATTTTCACATTATATTTCTTATTTTGTTTAATTTTTTAATAATAAAAAGTAGCAGCACATTTTTTTTTTGCTTGCAACTCGTCAAAATAAATGCTTGATGGCTTACCGTTGAAAAATAAAAAATTGAAAAATCGTATTACAATATATTTTGTAGTTGGTATATATTGTTTTTATTTAATATTAAATCACAATAAATTATTATTTTATACCCAGTTCAACTTTATGGTTTCTGAAAGAGGTTTGAGAGCTCCTTAGAAAAAGCAAACCCAAGTATGAAACACTCGCATTTTTCAAGTTATCCCAAATCGTTCAACTTTTGAAAGGATTTGGCACTCAAAAAAAAGAATACATACTCCGAATAAAATATTTTTACTTTTTTAAAGATATATATTTTATTTATTATGCAGCAGATGCACTGCAACCCCCCCCCACCCCACAAAAAAAAAAAAAAAAAAAAATACATACATACTCCGAATAAAATATTTCTACTTTTTTAAAGATATAAATTTTATTTATTATGCAGAAGCAGTGCAGTTTAGATCAGATCAGTTTAAAAAGCTGCTTTTTTCACAGATTTCAGCTTTTTAGCATCTGCAGCCGAATCTAAAGGGACAAAGACATTTGGCATTTGTTGAATGCCGTAATTGCGGCGATTGACACTGGCCTCTCTCCAGGGGATTCAAATCTTTTCCAGCATAAAACACTGGCAAGCACATGAACAGAAAGGCTTGTGAAGACCGGGAACGCTGCAGAAACAGCAGGTTGGCGAGAACTGAAGAGCACAGCGGTCACGGGTTGCTGAAGACACACAGAACACAGGCTCAGATCGTTGAGAGAGGCTTTCTGAGAGAATTAGATTGGCCAACACCATTCAGATGTTCTGCAAGAAATCTAGATGCTTTCAGTGCAATTCTAAGAACAAAGTGTGATTTAATCCATTAAAAAATAGGATTTTTGAGCTGGACATGAGGATGAAAGTCAAGTTCCTCCTTTAGAGCATCTCAATTGAGGGGTTTCCTTTTCAAACCATTATTTGTGATTTTTCTCCATATAGTGACTTCAATGGGGTCCAGCAGGTTGAAGGTCCAAATGTGAGTTTCAGTGCAGATTCAAAGACTCTACGAGATCCCAGCCGAGGAATAAGAGTCTTTAGACAAATCATCGCTCATTTTCTAAAAAAATAAACATTTATATACTTTTTAACCACAAATGCTCATCTTGCACTAGCTCTGATATGTGCCACACATTATGTAATCACGTTGAAAGGTCAAGCGTGACGTAGGCGGAAGAACAGACCTAGTGTTTACAAAACAAATGTGCAAAGACTAAAGCCCCGTTCACACTACAAGCGACTTTGTCGCTGCATGTCGCCAGTGGCTGGCGATGAGGTCGCTAGTGGGCGTTCCCACTACTGGTTGCCTTTATGAATGACATCCAATGATGTGGAGAAGGATCATGCGCGCTCCACTCCTATTGGTTGTCGCTCCCAAAAGTCGCTCTTCATTTGCATAAAGTTAAACAGATCTCAACTTTGTCGCGTCGCCAGACACGCCCCATGCGGTCGCCAACGGTCGCTGTCGCGCGTGTCGCCGGAAATCGCCCGCTCCCCATTGAAATGAATGGTATCGTGTCGCTTTGTCGCTTGTAGTGTGAACGGGGCTTAAGGCCCCATCCACACTGCTGCGTTTTAGTTTAGAAACGGAGAATTAAAACGAATACGATCTCCGTCCACACCAGCGTTTCAGCTGCGTATTAGAATTATTCTCCGTCCACATTAAAACGACTGAAAACGCGGATCACGTGACCATTCACCTACACTGGGCATGCGTGTGCCGGTGTAAACAGGAATCAGATTGACTATTCCTCAGATTTCGCTGAGGTTGATAAGTGCCAATCTGGACACTCGAAAGTTTTCGCACCATTCCTCAGGAACCACAACTTCATTGATAAAATTATCCCACCATGCGCTGGTTCTTCCCGGCTTCACCCAAAACCGTTGTACGGCCAATGTATGGTCGATTCCGCCGCTGCACACGGGAACTGTCACAGATCGCTGGAATAATAGCTTGCCTCCGGCACATGTAGGCAGTTATAGCATTGTAAAATGCAGAATTTACTTGCACTAACGTAACTGGTAGTCCAGGCTGTTGTTGTATGTTTTCTTCCATTGTATGACACCCTATCAGAGAGCCGAGCGTGAGCCTCTGCGTCATCGTTTCTAAATCCTCCGTTTTGACCTGTCTACACTAAAACGCCCTCCGGAGATTCAAGACGCAAAACGGGGTCGGCAGCGTTTCTAAACTTCTCCGTTTTAGGTCTTCGTTTTTGCCGTTTTAGTCTGGACGGGAGGAGCAAACGTAGCAAAAGGTCTGCGTTTCTAAACTAAAACGTAGTAGTGTGGATGGGGCCAAAGTCAAACGGCTTTTACAAATAAAAAAATAAATAAAAGGTAAAACAACGATGTCGGACGATTTTGAACTTCGAGGAGAAAATGAGATGGAGTTTTTCGCCTTATCCTACATTTTTTTTAAAACACGCTTGACCTTTCAACGTGAATACGTAATGCGTGGCGCATCGCAGATCTAGTGCAAGACGAGGATTTGTGTTTAAAAAGTTTATTGTTTTTCGAAATTTAGTGATGGTTTGTCTAGATAAGTCATAAGATTCGTATTCCTCGGCTGGATCGTGTCGAGACTTTGAATCTGCACTGAAACTCACATTTGGACCTTCAACCCGTTGGACCCCATTGAAGTCACTATATGGAGAAAAATCCTGGAATGTTTTCCTCAAAAACCTTAATTTTTTTTCGACTGAAGAAAGAAAGACATGAACATCTTGGATGAAGGGGGGGGGGTGAGTAAATTATCAGGAAATTGGTTAAGTTAATCACATTTTAATGAAAAATTATAAAGGCAAACATTCATTTTATTTAAAATAATGTGCACTAATGAATTGAGCAAAATAAGACCAGGAACATGTTGATTTTAGGAATTTTAGTTAATACTTTCAGGCTTATTTGAAGTGTGCAAAAAATATGTTCATCATCACTTCGATGTCAGAACAGGTTGATCTCTCGCATTCGTTACTCGAGTCTCGTTACAGAGGTAAAGCCTTCGGCAAGTCAATTACATCAGTGCAAATAACAAGCGGCTTCACCTCCGGGAAACGGAGTGATTTTTAGTCACTTCATGTTGGAGAACTGCAGGCTGGCACAGGTGTTAATATGACAGGCAGAACAAAGCAGCGCCGGGACCTGTGATTGAGTCTCACGGGACACGCCGACACCAAATTAATCCCAGCACACCCTGCCAAACGCTTCCTCCGAGGATCCTTTTGAGATTTCCCAAAGAGTGCTGCGGTAAAACGAGGAAAAAAAGAAAAGAAAAGAAGAGCAGGCCGAACACGAAGGGGATTTTATGGGGGTCTGTGTTTAGGAAATGCAATTCGGAGAGAATTTGTTGCTGTCATTAGGCAGTAAAAGGAGTCGAGACGGGTTGGCTGACAGCACTCCGAGGCGTTCTTAAACAAGGGCTCTGCTATGGGTGATAAAGTTTTATAGCACTCGGAGAAAGCTGGGAACGCGGATCCATCTGGAGGGAGTGCTGGTGCATTCAGTCGACGGGAGCGAAACAAGACCAGACATTTCCACACTCATATTCCTGTCACTGCTTCTGAGGCACGATTTATAGGCCTGAAGAACACGCAGAGGAGGAGAGTCAGATAAGTTGGATGGAAAAACTTGCACTCACACACACTCACTTTTAAACACACACTTGGTTTATAATTGACACACCTGTACAAAAGACCTGAAACTAGAGCTGAGCGAAATATGATTTCGCCACAACACACACACACTCATACACAAACAAACACACTCACTCAAACATACACACACGTTTACTTCGCTATCTAAATGGGGACTATCCATAGGCATAATGTTTTTGTACTGTATATTCTGTACCCTCAAACTAACCGACCCCTAAACCTACCCCTCACACAAAACTTTCTGCATTTTTACATTTAAAAAAAACATTTCTTTATTTTTATACTAGATTTACAAATTAGTACATCCCTAAAAGGACCGATGATGATCTTGTCTTTGTTAAAAATAGCATTGAAAGTACACTTGGATTACTGTATATTTTCCTAGATTTTTAATGCATTTTGCAGACTTAATCTGCTCTGAAACAACGACTAGTTGGTTAAAATTATAATTTCTCTCAGTTTGGGGAGAAAAAAACACTTTTAAGATATATATTTTTTTAATTCAAGATATCTCTCAAGCATGTTTAGAAAGCCCAACCTGAAGCAACCCTGAAAACAGAACGCCTGTCTTAAACACACATTAGGATGGATGAGACACGAGCCGCAGGAGTCCTGATCAGTGCCCAGCTCACATCCTCCACACACACACGCCAATATCCTCCAGCACACACACACACACACACACCGTATAATCACACAAACACATGCTATAATCTCTCTCTCTTACACACACACACACAGTATAATCACCAGATGCACACACACAGCCTAACCTAATAACACAACACGCATACCAGTTACACAATGTGGATTAATCACCCCAGCCTGCCAATTATCATCAATTAACATCTGCCTTTAATCATCTCCACTTTAATTAACACTAGCTGAAAAAAGCCTTTAAACACACACCTGTGACCACATGCCAATTAAATGCCAACTTAAAAAAAAAGTTGATAATTAATTATAAATCACTAATATTATTACTTTTTCTTCTTAATAATAATACTGTATTATTAATTTATTAATTATAATATATTATTTTAAAATTATATGCAATAATATCATATTCGGAATTATGCAAATGTTTGCAACAAACATCACAAACTAATGGTTGCATCGTAACTTTTAAAAAAAGAATACAAGCACTCAATCTAAAAGATAAAGCATGGTTTGTTTCAGCGTTTTGCATAAAGGCAGAACTTGTTGGTCCTAATTTGGACACTTGAACTTCAAACCATTCGTGAACTTCCACCGGGAAACACCACAGTCATGAAGGCCTGTACCTGGTGGCTGTTCCATAAATGAAGCTTAGAAAAGCGGGGATTAAACTCCAAAACCGGACTTGAATGAGCCTAACAAATAAGTTGGGGCTAAAGTGGTTCCATAAAAGGTAATTGAAGTTCACGCAATCTCACTAATTTGATCCAGGTTTATCTAGTCTAGATAATTGCGTGTGCACGCGTTTCTGAAGCAGCCCTAGAGGTCGATCGTGGATCAAATCGATCCACCATCAAACAGCGTATATTTTGTGCTGTTTTATGCGTTTGTGACATGTTTTTTTCCCCCCTCAGTGCAAAAATGACATTTTACAGTTATATTCTCCATCTGTAAATGTTAGAAAGTCCTGCAAATGTATCCATTTTGCTGCTAATCTTCATATTGAACGAGCGCTGCTGCGCGCATGCGCGTCAAGGAGCGCAATAATTCTGACTAAAATATACATTTTGCTTGGAAAATTAATATGCAATATTTTATAACACTAGAAATATCTTCTAATTATAATAATTTCTCTTTAGGATGTTGGATAAGTTGCAGTGAACTTCATTACACTCATATATTTTATACTTCTAATAAAAAAAAGAAATTGAACAGAAGTAGCCTAATTCAGGGAAGATTTTTTTTAAGAAACTAAATATATAAAGATACAAAATATAGTTTTGGGTATAGGACCTATGCTACTTTATAAAGATGATATATACTTATTTAGAATGCTGGGAATTACAGCTTTTAATGCAATAATTTTTTTGAGAAAGCAAGAATCCCCAGTTTTAAATGAGTGGTTAGATTTAGTTTCTAAAGTACATTATGGAGAGGATAACATTAAATTAAGAACAAATGTATACATTTTGAAAAGATATGTGCAACTCTAAAATCAAAGAATATTCCATAAAATAAAGGAATATATATTGGCCTACATTAACTACATTTTTATGTAACCTTCCCTTTTATTTCTAGTTATTTGTTATTTTATTTATTTACTTATTTAATATTGAATATTTGATATTTAAATAATATTACTTGAATAACTATTAGGAATTATGTGTCATTCATTATAAGAGTTTGATATATGTGAATGTTATATTTTTATTAAAATTTATTTATTGTTTTATTTATATGTATGTGTTGGTATTATCACAAAAGAAAAAAAAGTAGAAGGAAAAATAAGGAATATTTATTGGGGGAAAATATGATGTCTTTAAAGGAACTGTCCATTTGTATAATTGTGTTAAATGTGTTTGAATTGAAAGACATAATAAAGTACATAAAATATATATATATATATATATATATATATATGAGACAGTGTAGAGAAAGAATTCTCTGATAACCGAGGCACTCCTTAATTAAAATGTCTTTATTACAAAAATTACATGTCCTAAACGGACAACTTTAAAACGCCTTATATATGTGTCTATATTGTCTATATTGTAGCCTTATTTAAGTTGATTTTCTGTATACTGTGTATTTATAAAGTCCAATAATGGTATTAGAGACTGTCAGTGGTAATATCATTGTGTTCTTGTCGGTCAGTGTTGAGGATCTGTGTAACAACTGAGGCTTAGCCTGACAGTTAGCCTGCCCTGGACCAGGCTAGTTTCCCAGCATAAGTTGCCAGGGTAACTGAGTTTGAACTTTTTTAAGTTTGATTTATGAAACCGAATCTACCAAAAATAAGCCTGACTAACCGAAATAAGCCTGGCTTATACTCTAATCTTGGTTTATGGAACAGCCCCCTGGCCTGACACAATGTTTATTGTCGAATTGACGTCCACATGAGTGACCGGACACTGGATTTCAGCAGAGCATCACATTCCCATCATCATCCAACAGTGATCCTTGTGCATCACTTGCCCAGGTCAACACCGCACACGTACACCTGATATACAGGCAAACCAAACAATTATTCAGACTCCAGATATCATTTTTTTACTAGCTAGTGTAGGACACTATAGTTCATTTATGTAAGTGAGGATAGCAAAACAAAGTAAACTGTGACATTATACCCAAAATTCTTCAATATAGTGACTACCAGAAAAATTCATAAAAAATTTGGGACCAAAAATGATTCAGACACTTTGACCTGATCATGTTTTGCTGAAGTGTTTTTTCTTGAATTGCTCATGCACCTTTTTACACCACAGACTGAACAACATGAAGCATTGCTTGCTAATTGGTTGAGCTAAACTGGTATTATCTAATTGTGTAGTTAAATTTAACAGATATTCAACATAATTCATGTGTGAGACAGTCTAACAGAAGGATGGACAAAACCAGTGAAATATCAACTGATTTAATAACTCTGAGTTCTTATCATATTTTATTACCATTTTCTAAACTACAGTATAAGCGAATGTGATAATGTGAGAAATGTTGAAGGTGTCTGAATACATTTTGGTTTGACTGTAAAAGAAAACGGGATTCATTGGACCAAACGACCTTCTTCTCCTGCTCCAAGGTCCAATTGTGACGCTTGCGATTGTAGACGTGTTCGACAGTGGACAGGGGTCGTCATATTCACTCTGACTGGTCTCCAGATCCAAACACAGCAGTTGTGACACATTCCCTCCATCATTACAATTTTGTGTAACTTGTGCCACAGTAAACCTTCTGTTGGCTCACACCAGATGGGATTGCTTTTGTTGGCCTTGTACATCGATGAGCCTTGGACGGATTGTGTTTGTCCCTCTTCAGAAAGTGTTGGTAAATTCTCACCACTGACACACAAGTCGCGCAGTTTCAGGGAAACTCTGACCAGTCGCCTTGCCATAACAATTTGGCCCTTTTCAAAGTCGCTCAGATTTTAGCGGCATCTAGTGGTGAGGTTACGAATTGCAACCAACAAAAGTTACGGTGGCCGACAGGAAAATATGTCATCGTCTGAGACAGCAGAGAGTAGCAGTTCAGCAATGAGGTTTCTTTACAAGGATAAATTAAGAAATTATGTTTACTTAATTATTCAGTAAAACTATGTTATTGCGAATATTATTGTTACTTGTTCATCATTGTGTCAGTGTTTTATTCGCTGAACTAAGCTTGCTTCATTGCACGAAGAGCAACATAGTAACGAAACGCGTTTGTCCGTTTAGGGCCACTGTAGAAACATGTCGGCGCATTTCAATGTAAGGGAACCCGCGGTGTGTGTAGACAGAAACTGCTCATTCTAAGGTAATACAAATATAACGGTTCATTAAGTAAGGTCTTTATACACCACTGAAAACTTCTTTTTCAAGCTAGTGAGGAAACGCGCTCTGTAGTGCTGTGTGTTCGCTGTCGGCTACGCTAGAAACATGACCACAGAAAATGTCGACATCCATAGAAGGGGGTGCCCGCGGTTATGGAGATATAAATGTCTCATTCTAAGCTAATAAAAACATAACGGTTCATTATGCAAGGTCTTTATACACCACTGAAAACATAGTTATGGATCTTATATTGCATTTCTGTCAATAGATCCTCAGAGATATTACACAATGCACCTTTAAAGTCCCCCTGTGGTGAAAATCCAGTTTTTAATGTTGTTTATGTGGTGTTTTTAATGTGTTTTAAGACAAACCATGTGTAAATTCATAAGTCGACAGCATTGCTGAGTATTTTCTCCTTAAAACGGCAGTGAACCAAAGACAGTCTCAAAAACACGGTTTGAAATCGCTGGTGTTTCTGACGTCACAAACTACCTTGTAACCAATCAGATCAAAGTGAACGTCAACGAGTGGATCTCTGAGCTGAGTGAGTGAGTGAGTGGAGGCGGGGCTCATTTGCATATTCATAGAACAACGTATTTGGCCTTGTTTATGATCAACGATATTCGCTTCACCTGTGACTGCTCAATGTTTTGGCTCATCAGTATATCATCAGCAGATTGATAAATAAATAATATTTTTTTAAATGCAGTAATCATATTTATGCATACATGACTACTGCATATTAATGAATAAAAAAACGATTTATTATTATTATGAAGAAGAAGAAATAACAGAAGTATTACAACAAGTTAACATTATAGTTGTCCAGGATCCACAAAATGATGTCGGTTCTCACATTTCCATTGACTTGAGGGCCAAATGATGACTGTTACTACATTATCTGCCCACAAACAAACATGCAGAATCATGGTCTTACGTTCTCAGAACATATTTAAAGTATTTGGATCAGTGTCTTAATGCCAACACAAGCTGTTTCTGATGTAGCATTTTAAATGGAGCAAGACCAACCCAATGATGAGGCTTTTGTCTGGGTGTTTGTAGAGTTGCGACTACACAGACTCTAGGGCTGATGGGAATGTGTGCTCAATCACGGCTCGGTGTAAAAGTTTAACAGCGTTCAGTTTTAAAGGCGAGCGGACCAACAAAGAAGCGTGTCGACCTGCACTCGTTTGATTCTGGTAGGTCTGCTCTTATCTTCACACACAGATCTGCCCTCGCAGAGGAGATACTGCCAATCAAGCATGAATGTGTGTGTGTGAATCTTACGTGCTTCTCTCCTTCGATCCTCTTGTCTGCGAGCTGAACGGCTTCCAGGTACTTAAAATGCAGCTCCATGAGTCTGTCAACCTGCAGAAAGAGAGCGAGGGTGAGCATACGTTACAAATGCACCGAAACGCCACACAAACACACCATCAACAGCAAGAAGAGATGTGCTTCAGGACCCAAATTCACGTTATGTACATGATATTCATATTTAACTGCAGCGAATGGCGTTGTGTTATTTAAAGACAAAAAGAGACACTTGTCATCCTCTTTCTAGCGATTCCTGTGACAATCTGAAGACAGAAAACAGAAGTGAGGCATGATGGCCGAAATCTTTTAGCTCGTGAAACTACCAATAATGCACTGCTCTTGTCAGAGTGATGAAACAGGGCCCAGCAGGACTGTGAGGGTTATTTTAAGTGTAGTGACTGCTGAGCGATAACAGCACACGTGTTGGTCCAGGTGATGTATGGAGACCCCCGACAGAGACTAAAGGAGACGTATAACACAAGATGAAGCCAACCGCATGAACACAGCTGAGAGAGTCCGAACAACACACACGCAGGAAACATTACACTGAGCCACGAAAAACAAGTGAAAAGAGCCAAAACTGATGGAAATAAAAGACCAAAGAATGGAAAAACAAACAAGAAGAAAAAAATTCAAAAAGGTGAACAAACCAAATAAGAAATAAATGATAGACTGACATAATTAATAGGCAAAACAAGCTAAATGAGAGCCAAAAATGAAAGAAACAAAAACCTGCGAACAAAACAGCATGAAAAAATGAAAAATGCTGAAAAAAATTTACGATAAAACGAAGAGAAAGTATGAGCAAAACTAAACAACAAGAGTGAACAAAAATCAAACCAACAAAACACAACGAAATCAAGAAAAACAAAAAGAATAAACGAAACCGGGTGAACAAACCAACAAAGCAACACGAGCAAAATGGAAAAAAACAAATGAATAAATGAAACCGGGTGAACAAACTAACAAAACGCAAGAAAATAAAGAACAAATGAAAAAAATAACTATGCAAAAGGGTGAACAAACCAAAAAAAGAAATGAACAAAGATTTAATAAAAGAATGAATAAAAAATAAAAAGAATCGACAAGAGCAAACAAAACAGCAGAAAAAATAAAGAACACTAAATGAAAGAGCAAACAAAAGAATAAACGGGTGAACAAACTAACAAAATAAAAAAAATAAATGACAGACAAAGAATTAATAAAATAATGAATAAACAAATGAACAAACAAAAGGACAAAGAGGAAAAAGAAAGAATGAACAAAACAAAATTGCAGGAAATAGACACCACCAAATGAAAGAAAACAAAAGAATAAATGAAAACAACAATGTTGGTGAACAAACCAACAAATCAAAAAAGAAATAAATAATAGACTGTTAATAGACTAATACAAATGTTCATGTTAGTTCACAGAGCATTAACTAATGTTAACATACAATTTTTGACCTTAAAAATGCATTAGTAAATGTTGAAATTAACATTATGATTAATAAATGCTGCAGTATTTTTCATTCTCAGTTCATGTTAACTAATGAAATCTTATTTTTCCATAATAGCCAATAAACAAACATAATAACCGACATGTATAGCCAGGACGGTTAAGTTTTGTTTCGAAATGAATTGGACTTTAATCTTTAAGCGTGTTTTATATAATCTTTAAGGCAGCATTAAACACATCTGCGATCTCTCCTCGAGCGCTCTCTGCCGTATATAGAAGCAGGAGATAATAAAGGCGTCGCGTCAGCTGTCTTATTTTTACCTTCTCGCAGTCGTTCTCTGTGAACTTGCTGAGGAGACGACTTCTCTGCTGGCCTTTGAGGTTCCTCAGCATGGAGGCGATGATGGAACACACATGCTCTGGGAGAAGAAAACAAGCCGTTAGTGCCCTCATTTAACACACTCCTGTCATCCACTCACGCTAAATAAAGCAAAAACACCGAGCAATGAGTGGGAGGTGACATCCGTGAAATGCCAATGTGCTTTTCTAGACTGAGAACATGAAACTGTTAGAGATCAGACGTCCTCGTTCTCCTGTAGTTTTGAAAAGTTTCTCTTGTAGCCGTCTGAGTGATTTCAGGTGATTTCTGCTAATGATCAAAAGTGCTGCAGAAACGACAGTAAAGTTGACTTGAGAAACTGCAGAACAAACCTTATATTAGAGTTCACTCTGAATTGCTTTTATACACTACCGTTCAGACGTTTGGGGTCGGTATGGTTGTTGTGTGTGTGTGTGTTTTTGAAAGAAGTCTCTTCTGCTCACTAAGGCCGCATTTATTTGATCAAATACAGTAAAAATTGTGACAATATTAGAATTTAAAATAACTGTTTTCTATGTGAATATATTGTAAAATTTTATTTATTCCTGTGATTAAAGCTGAATTTTCAGCATCATTACTCCAGTCTTCAGTGTCACATGATCCTTCAGAAATCAGTATAATATGATGATTTGATGCTCAAGAAACATTTATGATTATTATCAATGTTGAAAACAGTTGTGTTGCTTCATATTTTTGTGGAAACCCTTATAAATTGTGTTTAGTATTTTGTTTTTATTAATATCAAAAAGAACAGCATGTTTTTGAAATAGAAATCTTTTGTAACATTATAAATGTCTTTACTGTCACTTTTAACGCTGAACAAAAGTATTAATTTCTTTAAAAAAAAAAAATCATAATGAATGGTAATGTGTACTGTATATTAGTGCAACACACAGAAAACATGGAAAATATACCAGTTATTAAGTACAGGTGTTTTAAGTAGTATTTTAATTAGGTATGCAGTGCACCGATATGAACATTTTGGAAGATACCGATAACTCTTTATATTTGAAAGCCGATAACCGATATATTGGCCGATAAATCTAAATCCAAGTTTTTATATAATTTTTGAGAGCCTGATCACAAAAACAGAAGTATCACCATTAAACTCCAGGTCCCAAGCACACAATCATAGTGATGTTCTCATTATAATTTTATGCAGCCTATATGACAGACTTATGTTGTACTTTACTGTATTTTCTTTTTTTGAAGTGATTCCAATCATATTTCAAGTAATTTAAAACCATCATGTTGAACAGTGCGAATCTGAAGTGTCTCAGCTGAAGGAAAAAATACATTATTTATCGGCTTTAAAATACTGGACAAATGTTCCTATAGGGTCAATAACGATAACATTGAAAATGAGCATTTATCGGCCGATATCGATATGGTGGCCGATATATTGTACATCCCTAAACAAAAATATACAGTATAAACACGTCTTATTTTTGTCTTACTGCTTGTTTTTTAACCCATTTTATAGTCAGTATCAACACAGAGTCAGAAGTTGTAATTTACTTAGAGATAAAAGGAGAAATTGCACAAACATTGGCGAGCGAGTCCGTGACTGCCTTAGATAACTACTGCAAATGAAAAATACTAGGCTGCACTAAAAGCTTTAATGAACGTGGAGTGAAGTGCATGAAAGTCTTTGCACGCTGCCGTCGCTTATAAAAATACACTAATGAAGAAGCATTAGAGCTGAACAGCAAGACATCACACGAACCGCAAATCTTGTTGGATTCTAAAGGGATTGTTTACTCAAATATGATCATTCTGTCATCATTTACTTTTCATAAAGTTAACCTGCATGACTTTCTTCTGATGACCACCAAAAAATACATTTTTTTTTTTTAAGTCAACGACAACAACATTGGACCCCATTGACTTTCATTGTATGGACAAAAACAATTTATTCAGAGGAAAAAATTTGAATTTTCATTTTTTGGTGCATTTTCATTATTGCTTCAAAGCCTATCTCAGAATACTTGAAATGAACATTATTGTTAACAGATACAACTTTTGATTATTAGTAAATGTTAAAGTTAACGTTAACTAAGACTAATAAATCCGGTATAAGTATTGCTCATTGTTAGCTTATGTTAACAAACGAAAGCCTAATGTAAATTGTTCATGTTCTTTTTTTTTTTGTTAGTTCTTTCACTGCAAAAAACAATGGATGAAAACAAAAAGAGTGAACAAAAGTGAAATATAAAACTAGCAAACAAAATAATGAATAACAAGCCAACAAACATAGCCAACCCCCCCCCCCCCCCAAAAAAAATAATGAAATAACTAAAAAAAAAAAACAGCAAACAAAAAATACGAAAAGAAATAAACAAAAACAAATTGAGTTGCAAAGCAAAAAAAGGAATCAACAAAGAATTACAAGCGAAAATTAGAAAATTTTAGTAGTTTGTTCATGCATGTGACCGAATAATATACAGTGGTGTGAATAAGTTAGGACACCCATGCTAAAGTTGCCTAAAAAGAGGAATAAAAAATCATCTTTTGGAAATTGATCTTAATGCCTTAATTAGAAAAATGAGGAAAAATCCAACCTTTAAGGACACCAATTATCTTTGTGTATGAATAATGTATCATAAATAAATAAATGTTCTTCCTTAAAATACAGGGTGCATAAGTCAGGCCCCCCCTATGTTAAATTCCCATAGAGTCAGGCAGATTTTTATTTTTAAAGGCCAGTTGTTTCATGGATCCAGGATATTATGCATCCTGATAAAGTTCCCTTGGCCTTTGGAATTAAAATATCCACACATCATCACATTCCCTTCACCATACCTAGAGATTGGCATGGGGCACTTTCTATAAGATCACCTTTCAATGCAAATCAAACCAGCTATTAGGCTAACTGAAATAACACCATGCCAATCTCTAGGTATGGTGAAGGGAATATGATGATGTGGGATATTTTAATTCCAAAGGCCAAGGGAACTTTATCAGGATGCATAATATCCTGGATCCATGAAACAACTGGCCTTTAAAAATAAAAATCTGCCTGACTCTATGGGAATTTAACATAGGGGGGGCCTGACTTATGCACCCTGTATTTTAAGGAAGAACATTTATTTATTTATGATACATTATTCATACACAAAGAAAATTGGTGTCCTTAAAGGTTGGATTTTTCCTCATTTTTCTAATTAAGGCATTAAGATCAATTTCCAAAAGATGATTTTTTATTCCTCTTTTTAGGCAACTTTAGCATGGGTGTCCTAACTTATTCACACCACTGTATCATGTTATTTTTTTTCAGCTTTTGTTTGTTAGTTAGTTCTTTCACTGCAAAACACAATTAATGAAAACAAACATGAGCAAACGAAAGTGAACTGAACAAAAAAAAAAAGAGTGAAATATATAACTAGCAAACAAAATAACGAAGAACAAACCAGCAAACATGGGCGACGCTAAAAAAACAAGAAAGAAAACAACGAAAGAAGAAACAAAAACAAAAATCAAAAACTAACAGAATTACAATGCAAAAAACTGAGTTGAGTGTGTTAATGCATGTAGCGGGGAATAATAAATCATATCACAATCTGACTTTTGAGATTTTTTTCATATTTATGGTTTATTAGGGCAGATTACGCTCTTCTACGTTGTTCAAACTTCAACACACTCTAAAACCACTGTATGAGTGTTTGAGGAGGTTATACTTTACCAAACAAAAACATTTAAAGTCTTCTAAAACAACACGTGCATAAGAGTAGTCCTTCATCAGGTTAAAAATCAATATTTAAACACCATCTTACACAAACACTCACATCATATAATCAGGCAGCCTTGATAAAACCATTTAATTTGGCCTTGGCCTTCATCGCCGCTGAATACTAATGAGTTTAAACATCATCTCTTAACCAACACATGCATTCTAATGCGTCGGGTGAACGAAGGAGACGCATTAATCACCAGACGACGAGAAGAAACGCTCGGTCAGCACTGCGAGGACGTCGACTCGAGGCCACCGGGAGCGAAGGCAGAGAGAAAAGTGAACGTTATTAGCGGAGGAATAAAGTGTCTGGGGCGAGGAACAGCGCCACAGGGAGCGGATGAGAGCAGAGAGGTCTGAGATAAGTGCGTTATCTCCCAGCTCTGCCTCGGGAAAGCTTTTGTCATCATTACACACAGGAAAGAAGACTCGGCTACCAAAACTACATCACTCCAGGTCGTCGTGGCAACGGGGGGGGAGGCCATTGGCTGGCAGGAGGTGGAGGAGGCGGGGCTTACAGTAGGGGGCGGGACTCGACTTTTCTCTACTCTGACAACAAGGATAAATGAAAATACAAAGGGGGAAAAGGGTAATTTGACCATTTTTAGCTTGTAATATAATGTGATATGTAATGTGAAAGAGAAAAATCACTTTACAGTGTATTCATTTTTATTAAATGAATTTTATTATCATTTGTAATAAGGCATCATTTCGAATAAGTATCCATTAAAAAAATTGCGTATAATAAATAAATAAATAAAAATGTATTAAAATAATTTAGAAACATTTATATATTTATTTAAAAAATATATACATTTAAAAAATTTGGAAATACTTATATAAATGTAATCATTTATAAAATGGTGTATAATTAATAAATATATGCTTTTTATTAATTATACACAATGTAATGAATAATTAATTTACAAATAATTTTATTTTATATATATAATTAACAATCAATAAATTATATATATTTTTATATAATTAACATAATTAATAAATTATATATATATATATATATATATATATATATATATATAATACAATATTTTAAATTTTATAATAATTGAAAATACTTTTATAAATTTAATAATTTATACCAAAATGTATTTAAATAATAATTGTGTTTTTATTAAGTATACACAAAATAATAAATTAATAAAAAATGAATAAGTATAAAATAATTTTTCAAAATGTATTTAAAAACTAATAAAATGTATAATTTATATATATATATATATATATATACACACACACACACACACGTGTATATATACGTGTGTGTGTATGTATGCATGTATGTTTGTATATATATATATATAACATTAGACTCATATATATATATATATATATATATATATATATATATATATATATATGAGTAGTTGCATATTTTAAAAAAATATTCACACAAAAATGAAAATTATTATTTTATTTTTTTTATAAAATTATAAGTCATACAAACACTTTGTGTGAGATTGGAAATTGTGTGTGAAATTTAAAGTCTTTATTTAATGATATTACTCTCAGCCAAAGCTTAAATGGATTACAAAATGGCACACTGGCAAAATTAACATTAAACTCTGCAACCAAATGTCTTTGAGGTCAACGACACCATGTTTGATATGAGAGCAACAGCAGAAGGGAAACTTCACTGAAATGTCAGTGTGTTTCTCATATAAAATAGATGTGAAACAGTGCACAAGTCACAGGGACTGTTTACTGTGCTTTAACATTTTTTTCTTTCCTTTTTGGAGCTTGATAAACTCATAGAAAGTCATACAGGTTTGCAACAACAAGAGGGTGAAATTGAGCAAAAAATCCCTTTAAATTCTTACCTGGGATTTCAAAACTGCCCTCAAACTCCCTGCAGAAAATATCACTCACATTTTCCGTTTGCATATTTTATGAATCACTACTTGAAGAGACAGTATACAAGTCGAAAGACATTTTCAAGTACAGTGGGCTAGGTTTATTTAATATATAGTAAGAAATACTACAGAAATTGAATAATCAAATGAAAAATATGCAGAGAAGAAAAAGGTGTTTTGTTACAGTTCAAGAAAATCCCTTCAAACAAAGCGGATTATCACATTATCAACATGCGAATCTGCAGCCAAAGAACAGCTAATTTTCAATAATGAATCCATTAGCGAAACCTTTGAGAACGGCAGAACAATGATCCGATTCCAAGTTTCATTTGAAACGAGAGAATTAACAGAGCTCTGGAGATCAGCGCAATTACACCAACGCTTTTGATCCAATTTAGCACAGCGATTCCAGCGCTTCCCGCAATTATCACGTGTCCGGTAGAGATTAAAAAGCAGTTAAAAGACGATCATTAGAAATAAATTAACTGCTGCTTCTCCCCTCCGCCATTTGTTCGGTTCACATTTGGCCAATTTTGAGTCGCCACTGAGACGTCAAAGCAAATGGGTTTGTCTCAAACGTTGTCTTACATCTCTCTAAAGAATCATTATCCTCTGCAACAGACACACCACTCCAGCAATTTACTCTAAAATGACTCTATAAAGACTAATAAATAATCGGACTGACAGAACGACTGACTCTTGACTAGTTTTTAGATGAAGAAAGCAGAGTCGGGATTATTGTTGATAACTCTAAGACTAAAACCAAGATAAAGATAAGAACCATAAAAAAACTGTTTTGTTGCCTTGAAATAAAATAAACGTTAACTGAAAAAAAAAAACGTTAGCTAATTCATTTAGTTTAACAATGTACTAAAATAACAAAAACTATATAGACATTTAAAAACATAACAAAATTATTAAAACTTTAATATTAAAATGAAAACAAAAACTAATTCAGAATAGCAATAAAAAAATTTAAGCAAATTAAAATATAATTTAATTTAAATATAATATAAATCTTAATATAAGTAAAATTCAGAATTATCCAGTAAAACTAAAACCATAAAAATCAGTTTAGTTGCTTGTCATGAAAGTTAAAGGTGCAGTGTGTGATTTTTAGCGGCATCTAGTGGTGAGGTTACGAATTGCAACCAACAAAAGTTACGGTGGCCGACGGGAAAATATGTCATCGTCTGAGACAGCAGAGAGTAACACTTTATTTTACAGTGTCCTTGTTACATATGTTACATGTAATTACCATAGTAATAACAGTAAATTATGCCTAATTACATGCAATTAACCCTCAACCAAATCCTAATCCTACCCTAACCCTATAGTAAGTACATGTAGCTAATTAATATTACACTGTACTTAAATATTTAATTACATTGTAACAATGACACCTTAAAATAAAGTGTAACAGCAGAGAGTAACCAGTTCAGCAATGAGGTTTCTTTACAAGGATAAATTAAGAAATTATGTTTACTTAATTATTCAGTAAAACTATGTTATTGCGAATATTATTGTTACTTGTTCATCATTGTGTCAGTGTTTTATTCGCTGAACTAAGCTTGCTTCCTTGCACGAAGAGCAACACAGTAACGAAACGCGTTTGTCCGTTTAGGGCCACTGTAGAAACATGTCGGCACATTTCAATGTAAGGGAACCCGCGGTGTGTGTAGACAGAAACTGCTCATTCTAAGGTAATACAAATATAACGGTTCATTAAGTAAGGTCTTTATACACCACTGAAAACTTCTTTTTCAAGCTAGTGAGGAAACGCGCTCTGTAGCGCTGTGTGTTCGCTGTCGGCTACGCTAGAAACATGATGACACAATATGTCGACCTCCATAGAAGGGGGCGCCCGCGGTTATGGAGATATAAATGTCTCATTCTAAGCTAATAAAAACATAATGGTTCATTATGCAAGGTCTTTATACACCACTGAAAACATAGTTATGGATCTTATATTGCATTTATGTCAATAGATCATCAGAAATATTACACAATGCACCTTTAAAGGTACAATATGTAATAATTTTGCAGTAAAATATCCAAAAACCACTAGGCCAATGTTATATATTTTGTTTAGTTGATTACTTACAATATCCCAAATATTTCCAACTATTTGTAAATCGTGAGAAAATTGCGATTTTAACCAAGGAAACGGGACGTGTGAGCAGGGGTGAGGAGTCGCCAGTCAATGACGTCATATCCGCGTTACCCTCGGTTTCCGCCAGGTTTGACCTCGTACTGCAATAGTAACCATGGCGACAAACGTGGACAACTGGGTTATGCTTAGCAGGACGCTCACGCTGTTGTTGTTTTGTTCAAACATTATGGACCATGGCAAGCAGACTTTGAGACAAAAAGAGGACTAAAACGAAGATCAACATCTTTCGAGATGCCGAGAGCTCCACGTCCGCGACTAACTTTGACTTGACAGAGACGAGAGTGTTGCATGTTACTTTATTAGACAGGTGAGCAAATGTACATAAAACTAATCAATGTTATTTAGTTCAACATGATGACATGTTAGAATATGATCTGTATGTTATTCTAATGTTGATCTAGCTTAGTCTCATACAGCCAACACAACCTAACTAACAACATTCAACACACTCAAATGCCGTTTAGTGTGATAGTGTAACTGTTAGAGCAAGTGAAACAGCGCTGCGTTACCTCAAGTTTAATTCGTCTAATAAACTGACCTGTGTGAGTATTAATTCAGCACTTGCGTGTAGTTCGGTAGAATGAAATGTCCTTATTCCTTTATATCCGCGGGACTCACGTTGCGTGTGACGCTGGTATACGTCTAGCAATCGCGCCCTGCTTCACACCACAGTCATGTTAAAAACATTAATGTATTCACTCATCTATAAAAGATCCATCAGCTTGACGACAAGATCCATAATTCAGTTTAATGTGGAATAAACGTCATCAATATACGCCTTTGTTATTGTAAGAGGTTAGCGACCCCTGGTGGCGAAAAAATCCTGCATATTGTACCTTTAAGTGAGATCAAATAAAATATTAAATATTATTTCAGCTAGTTGCCAAGCAGCACATATGAATCGTGATTCTATCTTCTACTGATTTGCAGCGATACACACATTTCAAATATTTATTTTTTTAAAGTGTTACACTTCAACTTTACAGTACTAACAGTTATTGATCACAATTCAGTTCTTTCACAGCTTATTGTGCTTGAATGGTCAAATATACACACATTTATGTCAAAATTCACATTGTGTGGAATATTCATGTAAACACAGTCTGTTATGTCCTACGCGAACATAAACAGGAGAAAATCCAATGTGTAACAGTATATTAGATCCGTGCATTTGTTCTTAAAGGGACAGCAGCCTAATAAACGGTTGCCATCCGTTTCATTAATGTTAATAAAAAAAATCACGATTTTGACAATCATCAAATTTATCTTTAATATGAATCAATTTATATTTAATTCATACACATTTTTACATTTGATTATTCAATTTCTGTATTATTTCTTACTATATGTTAAATAAACCTAGCCCAATGTACCTGAAAAAACCTTGTTTATTTAATTTTTTATATTGTATTTGTACTATTGTTTGTAATTTGCTTCTTTGTTCCTATTTTTAATATGAAAAATAAAATTGCCTGAGTTGGTTTATAACAGAAGACTGACAGGCATGTGTAATAATGATCAGTCAGCTTAATGACATTTGTTTTATAATGTTGGGTTGACTAAAATGGGAAGGTTCACATTATTTTTCTGCAACACGTATTAAACTCTACCTCAGTCAAATAGGAAAAGTGACAGAAAACAGTAAACTACAATCAAGCATATATTGAATCGAAATTTGATTCAAAATTGAGAATCAATTTTTAGAAGAATCGAATCATAAGGTACCAAAAGATTCCCAGCCCTAATAAATACTGTAGCAAGTATTTATTGTAAGTATTGTTAGTTATTAGTTCATGTAAGGTAATGCATGAACTAAATGAAACCTTATTGTAAAGTGAAAACAAAAACTATAGGGTTTTTTTTTTAGTTGCTTGAAATATAATAAACTAAATCAATTAAAATAACATAAAATATAAAAACTTTGAATTAGTTTTTATATTTATATTATTTTCCATTTTAATTTCAAAGTATTAATATACATACATCAACATTTGAAGTGGATCAACAAAGTTCATCAAAGTCGTCCTAAGACAAGAACGGGTATTACTCAAAATTCATGTATAACTTTGATGAAAGGTTTTGATCTACTTCAAATGTTGACTTCTGTAGCTATATTAATACTTTGAAACTAAAATGGAAAATATAAAAACTAATTCAAAGCATTAATATACAGAAGTCAACATTTGAAGTAGATCAAAACCTTTCATCAAAGTTATACATGAATTTTGAGTAATACCCGTTCTTGTCTTTGGACAACTTTGATGAACTTTTTTGATCCACTATAAATGTTGACGTATGTAATATCTAAAACATCACTTGTCAGAATCATGCAGAATATTCTATTCTATCCCGAGGAGGATGTTGATTTTCCCGAGCCTGGAGCGACGCTACCGTGACCTTCATCCCTGCGACAGGACGAAAACACAAACCTTCAGCTTCTTCAAAGCGTTTTCCCTGAGTCTCAACGACACACACACACACACATACACACACACACACACACAACAGCCAAACCGCATTCAAGAAGTTTAAATTGCCTGCTGAGTTCAAAGTTCACTGCGACTGAGAGACAGACGTTCAGCGTGTCATGACATCATTAGCTAAAACACTGAAAATGTTCAATTCTTCCTCTTTTCAGCTCAATGACATGTAATTATTCAGCCGAAGCCGCTCTAGAGAAGAGAGAGCGAGCCTAAACCCAGCGGGAGATTAACACTGTCTCTTTTTCTGTGTGGCTGTCAAGGATTGTTTACCTGCGGACGCTCCGTTCAAGTTTCTTATACAAAAGCAGGACGCCGTAAATAAATGTGTTTGGTGATTAACGGCGCAGAAGTTTTAATGAAACTTTTTTGCTGTTCTTCTCATTCCTTTCAAACCATTATCCGTCAAATAAAAGACTTGGTGCACAATGCAATGTGGGAGAAGACATTATTTCTCCACGGTAAATCTTTCTTCTCCGCTTGCAAATGGAAAGCGTGTTTTGTAAACAGCTAATTACGAATGCTAATGCGCGCGCGCGGTCCCTCGTCATGGAGAGGAATGTATTTCAGAGGGAGTTTTACAGGGATCAGTCTGAAGTTTCTCCATCGGCTTTAGCCGTTTAATTACTCAAACTCTCAGTCGTCAAAGCTGATAATTAATTCATCAGATTAATGCGGAGCGTCTTCATAAGCACCTTTTGTCTCTGAACGAACGTCAAGGATTAAGACGCTAACAGCTGATTGATGGCGGCGTAATCTCACAACAACCATATTTCACATGATCATGTCATAATACGATCACGTTTTCTAAAGCAACACACAATCCAATTTACGAAAAATACAAATGTGCACAAATGTTTTCATTTTCAAGGATAAAGAGTTTTTGCAAATTTGCTAAGCCAGAACAAATATATTTTTTTGCACGTACAGTACCGCTCAAAAATTTGGAAATATTACTATTTTTTATGTTTTTGAAAGAAGTCTCTTATGCTCATCAAGGCCTGCATTTATTTGATCAAAAATACAGAAATATTATAACAATTTCAAATAATGTATTTTTATTTTAATATACTTGCAAATATTATTTATTCCTGTGATCAAAGCTGAATTTTCAGCATCATTACTCCAGTCTTCAGTGTCACATGATCCTTCAGAAATCACTCTAATATGATGATCAAGAAACATTTCTGATTATTATCAGTGTTGAAAACAGTTAAACTGCTTTTTTAAACATTTTTAATTAATTTAGCTACACATTTAATTCTCCATCTAAACCAAACCAGTACACCAAGACGTTTAGGCCGTGTGTCCACTAAAGCGTTTTAGCCAGCTGAAAACGCTAGGCGCTCTGCTGAAAACGCCTAGCTGTGGGCGCTTGAGAGCGTTTTGGCAGCGCTGCGTTTTTTCAGTTGAGACGATTCGTTGCTATGATACAGAATATCCGCAGCACAGTTTACTTGTAACTGATTTCGTAGATAATTTGTTTCATACTAAAAAGTTATTTTTCATCCATTTTGTTCGGTTACCTCTGCTAGTTGACGTTGTTGTACAGAAAGAATGTTGTGACAGTTGGTCGGTGTGATATTTGTCCCGCCCCTCCTCCACTGTGATTGGACGGCTGTGTAAAAAGTGACAGTGATGAGCGCAGCGTTTTACCCAAAGTTGAACATTTTTCAACTCTTGGCGACCAGTAAAAAACGCTGGGCACTCAGCGCTTGAGCGTTAAATACACGCTCAGCGCCTCGTTACGCTCATGGCGTTTAAAAAACGCGGCGCTCCCATTGAAAACAATTGGAATTTTACGCCAGCTGCGTGAAAAAACGCTTTGGTGGACACACGGCCTTAAGCATCAAGACACATTTTTATAATGTTGCAATACGTCCTTAACATTGCCGTATTGTATATGCAGCGTATTGTATATGTATATGCAATTATTGTATTGCATACAAACTTTGCAAATTTTTAATAAATTAATTTGTATACAAATATTACTTACATTATTTAAGTAATATTTAATTGCGATTACTCGCAATTAATATGTAACATATATATTAATTGCAAGTAATCGATTTGACAGCACTAAATTATTTCTATCTATCGTGATTAATCGCAACTAACAAAAGTTTACAAAATTGTATATAATTTATATAATATATAAAATATAATTTATATTATATTTATATAAGTGAAAGTGAAAGTGACACGTGATGGCCAAGTATGGTAACCCATACTTGGAATTTGACCTCTGCATTTAACCCATCCAAGTAAGTGCACACACATTAGGAGCAGAGTAGTGAGTAGTGAACACACACACACACACTGCAAACGTGGATACACACAACCGGAGCAGCGGGCAGCCTTGAGTGGCGCCCGGGGAGCGATTGGGGGTTAGGTGCCTTGCTCAAGGACACTTCAGTCATATTCCTGCCGGTACTGGAATCGAACCAGCAACCTTTGGGTCACCAGTCCAACTCTGTTACCATTAGGCCATGACTGCCCCAATATAACTACTACAGCTGACAAAACAGTACAATTTTCCAACAAATTCTGAAATACATTGTCTGCATTCAAACTAAATATGCCATTTATCCTGAATATGGTCCATTTCAGCTTGATTTAAAACTCCTGTTTCCACACCCTCGACACGCATCTTACACATTCACACATCCGTGAAACGCTCTATCAGAGCTTCCTCTAGTGTGCAAAATCACACTCAAAAGTATAGTAGAAGTAGGCAAAGTGTGATGCAGCCTCTCTCTAATAACCATTAACAATCGTCTGAGGAGCTTATTTGCAACGCCGTGGCAAAACAATAAGAGCCGCCGCCGCAGAGTTTACTCCCTGTGGAATAAACCGCAGGATCAAGTGTAAATAATAGCTGGGAAAAAGATATTAGTGTGAACTCGCCGTCATATTACAATGCCTCTGTGTGTGCGTTTTTCCCACTAATTGAGCAACTCCGCCAAACTAAATCCATTTTAAGAAGAATAAAACTGGTGAGAGAAAGATTAAAAAGGGAGCGAAACAGAACTACAACAGAGAGAGAGGCATTTCAGGACTAGCACACGTCTCCTCGAGTGTTGTGGGTTTCTACAAACCTTCATGCTCCTTGTCGGATATTCCCACTTTCTTCATCTTCTTGGGAGTCTTCATGAACAGAGGGAAGATGGTCCGGAGGCCCAGGATGTCCACAAACTTGTGACAGTTATCCGAACCCTCTGGACCGATCATCCCGTAATCCAGAACCTTCAGCGCACTGACGCGAGACATCTTCTTCTCCCTGGACACACACACACACACACACACACACACGAGGAGAAATATTTAAAAAGTACTCAAAGAACTGCAATCAAACTAAACTAAGTAGTTAGCTAAACTGAAACTACTAACAAGAAGTAATTAGCTACTTACAAGTCATTTAAGGGACAAAATTAGCAATTTTTTGGAATTAGAGCACTACTTAGGTAAAAAAAAAAGTGCATTTGCATACATTTCCAAATAAATGAATACAATAAAAATAATTAAACAATGCAATATAATGATATAATAAATATATAATTTTTTTTTGCAAAAAAATTATAATATGAAATATAATATATTAATTTTATTATTGTATTGCATACAAACTTTGCAAATTTTTAATAAATTAATTTGTATACAAATATTACTTAAATTATTTAAGTAATATTTAATTTAATTGCGATTACTCGCAATATGTAACATATACATTATATATTAATTGTGAGTAATCGATTTGACAGCACTAAATTATTTATATCTATCGTGCTTAATCTCAACTAACAAAAGTTTACAAAACTTTATATAACTATATTATATTGCATATATGTTTATTACAAACTAATAAAATAAACAATTATATAATACAGAAACTAATAAAGAAATTATATATAATTACAGACTTTAAATAATATATATATATTTATATAATAAAAGCAGTGATAAAGTTAAGTGTTTCACTATTTATTTATATTATTTATTTATATATATATATATATATATATCACTATTTATAATAAATTCCATAGACAGTAAAAGAAATGGACACAGCGACCCCCCGATTGCCTCATAGACAGTAAAAGATTGCCTGCGAGCTTCTCCTCCTGTCTATATGGTAATTTCTCTACTGTGCGACAGAGTCGCGTGGTTATGACGCAATCGTTAGCCTATTTTTACAAAAACGGCTTCTATGGGGCCATAACGTAAGATACAAAGTAATGGAGCCTTTTATACATTGTCGTGTTTCTTTAGAAATAAATAATGGACAAATGAAGTCTTTGGACGCCTCAGATGTAAAGTTATTCGCTGTGACGCCAAAAGTGACGCCAAAATGAATGGGAGTCAATGGAATGCTAACAGCAGGTGAAGTTCTGCTACAATGGCGGCTCCCGCGAGGCTTCAGTTTCCGGCTGATGGATTACCCCCTTGATAAGACATTTTTTAGAATCCACTAAACTCAGACATTGGACTTCATTCAAGAAACACAAGTAGAACTAATTTCTATTAATTCATAAAATTGTCCACATTTTACATATTCATGGGTTGTTCCGAAAGTCTAGGAACAATTTCCTAAATTTGCTCGAGGTGTATATAAAACATGAAACTGACATAAGCAGCGTGTCAGACGCTGGAAACAGTTTCTGTACAGACACAAGCCAACTATCATGGCCTCGCTTGAGGGAAATGTAGCTGTCCGTCACACTGCCACTTCCTTCATCCCACAGTGACAAACAACAGTTTATCAACGCCACGGGGAAATATTTCAGATGTCAAGAAGAAGAGAAACACAGACTGAGAGAGAGAGAGAGAGAGAGAGAGAGAGAGAGAGAGAGTGAGTGGGAGAGACAGAGAGAGACAGAGAGAGAGAGAGACAGAGAAAGAGAGAGAGAGAAAGAGAGAGACAGAGAGAGAGAGAGAGAGAGAGAGAGACAGAGAGAGAGAGAGAGAGAGACAGAGAGAGAGAGAGAGA
>JAVALU010002527.1:182500-211711 GCA_030770095.1 Gila robusta
GTCTAAATATATTTATTTGTATATATATATATATATATATATATATATATATATATATATCGTCTGAGGAAAGTGTAGGACCATAAAATGTTCGTCCAAGCATTGAATACGATCTGAATGCAATGATACGATGTCCTGCCTGCCTGTCAACTAGAGCTGGGTATTGACACAAATTTCACAATTCGATTCGATTTCGATTCACAAGCTTGCAATTCGATTCGATTTCAATTCGATTCAATATTGATTATTTTGGATATCAGGCACAATACATGGTAAATTCTCAAGGAAAACAAATCTCTTAACTAATGCTGTAAACTATGGGAGTCAGTTGTAGCCTATAGGCTTCATTAGCCTACTATAATATTGAAGGTAAAAATTAACTGATTTGTATACAAACACTTAAATTACACTTATTTATTTCTATAAAAATAAAGTTATATGAAAAATACACATTTAAATGGTGGCTGTCATAACTCAAACATGCATTAAATATTGAAGAACATTACAAATTTTAATGAATATGTTATATGGTGCATATATTTAACCAAATGCTCCTCTAGAGTTCATTTTTCTAAATGTGACATTACATGACATTGTTTACAAGCTGTTTTACTGACGTCTTTCCACGGTTGAAACACTGATTGAGCGATTCCATGTGACATGATACGGATTTCGATAAGTTGTTCTCTATCTTTTAACTCACTTCCAGATGCTCATTCATGTTTATTTCACGCTGTAACTGGTAATATTAAGGCGGAAGAGATCATGTGCTTCTCTTGAGCTGCGCCAGAGCGATCTCACGCCACGGCGCCAAAATGGTATTTGTTTTTGAATTTCGTAAGAAAATGGACTTAATTTTAAATCTGAGACTTTGTTTCATATCAATAGTAACAAAACACAAAGATTAATGCGATTTATTGGATGGGATGCGCACTACAATGTTCTATTCATTCATCAACTGAAAACAGGATGACTAGCCTAATCGATTTTTGGGATTTAAGAATCGACATCGATTCGCAAAAATGAGAATCGATTAAAATCGAGAGTTTCATGCTGAGTTAGACAGACGTCAGTCACCGAGCAGCACAAACAACCAGCTTATGCTGCGTTCACGTCATAACTACTGTACGAGATGGAAACCGGGACGTTATATTCGGACTGCGTGTCACTGCCAACACTATCAATGGTGAAATGACTCAGGTGGTACAGGTCAGAGCTCTTTAAGCGGTTTATGTTTATGCATTATTATTGTAATGTTATGTGCTTTGAGACATGAGGTAGTTTAACGCTTTGACGCTTTTTGCTGTGTGTGTTCATGTGTTTTGGAGACGCTCTGAGATCTTATGCTTTCAAAGCCAGTTTGCTATTGCTAGCCTCTCAGAAATATCATACACTACCTTTTAGGGGTGGGCTTATTTGCAAGTAAACGATTACATTTTGAATGGTCATGTTGTGCAACATGAAAACGTAATCAAAGAGATTTTGAAAAGATTGTTAAATGAGAAAATAGCAGCGTGGAGAACAATGGAAGAAGCCGCCCGCGTGTTCTGGGTCATGATGATCTCTAAAGAGTCTCACACTGCGATTTCAGACAGCAGCTGATTTAGAGAGAGAGAGAGAGAGAGAGAGAGGGAGGGAGGGAGAGAGAGAGAGAGAGAGAGAGAGAGAGAGAGAGAGGAGAGAGAGGAGAGGAGAGAGAGAGAGAGAGAGAGACACTTACTGAAAGCTGCTGCAGTAGTACATCAATACCATCCATTTCTCCCAACAGCTCCCTTGTTTCTGAGAGAGAGAAAGAGAGATTAGAAGGGGGAGGGAAGAAATTAGTGAGTGGTGCGAGACAGACAGAGAAAAGGTGATGAATGTTAGTTCAGTGCGCTAATAAACCTTAGAAAAGACAGAGAGAGATGTGCATGTGATAAACTCAGGTATATTAAACCCCACTGTACAGGAATACAAACACAATGAACAAGTTTACTGAGCTTAAAGCAATAAGTGATGGAGGGCACTATGAAAACAGTTGCATTTTGTTTTTCGTTTTATTTTTTCTAGATTCGGTTTCAATAGTTTAATTAAATTTTAATAATCAAAAAGCAGGTCATTGCTTTCATCTTTCTGGATTTTTGTTTTTAATGATATAATACAAATTTAAAATACAAAAACAGTGGAAATCAAATGAATGTATAAAACTTTAAGAATTTAATAAATCTTTTAAAATGTGAAAATTAAACAATTACTTTTATTTTTGGCAAACAAACTGGTTTTCAGTACATTGTACTGTAATATATAGTATATTTATCATAATTTCTTCAAGTTAAACCAAACTTTTTTTTTTTGGAGGGTTGTTGTGAAGACCTTTGATTTCTTCATTCAAAATTTGCCAAATTCCATGACATTCCGCGTTAAACAGTAAATTCCATTTTACGAATGGGTATAACAAAATATTTATGAATACATATTTCATATATAAAATACATAATGCGTATAAAAAAAAATATATAATTTTAATACATGTGCTGCTCAGTCATTTTTTCACACTTGCTGTGTGAACAAACACAAAAAACAATTATGGACATAATTCAAAAAGGTTAAATGGTCCTGAAAAAAAAGTCGCACTTGTATTTATTTGCGGTCAAAAACGAGCGCATTGGAAATGAATGGGAAGCGAATTTCATCTAGTGGAAGCATTTGGTACTGCGCACAAAATCTGACCGAAAGCTAATTTTTTGAGATATCAACCAAAAATATGGAACACAACTTGTTCAGATTTATGGCTTTGATTTTCTCACAGTTTTAGAGTAAAACATTTTTTTAAAATATATTTCATATAAATAAACAGAACAATAAATCAAACAATAAATTACAATTTTATAAATTTTTCAAGTTCACTTTTTTAAACTTTTTTTAACTTCAGCAATAATCTGCCAAGTGTCGTCTATAAAAACAGACCAAACTTAAGTCTGTGCTCCAAAGCATTGAAATTTCCAACATAAATCATTATTTTCAGGTCCATGCTTAAAAAAGTGAATAAATGGATTCTAACTACTGCATAAATATAATTTAGTACCATAAAATCCCCTAAAAATACAAAATATTAAACTAAAAATATTATCAAACTAAAATATAGTACAATCATTTCATTGAAATAAAAAAGAAAAACAATTTTGGTCATTTTTAGTTTGACACGCAAACAGTACCAGAGGGATATCAACTGAAAATGTCACAAAATGTCAAGCTAAAGGCCCGGTCACATCAAGAATGAAGAAAAAAACTTGTCGTTGAAGGTCCATATAAATGCACTGATTTTCATGCCGAAGATATGCTGTGAATGTTGCTATTGATGTGAAAAGGCCTTTAACAGTTTGTTTCTCCATATTTTTAAACACACAGTCTGCAATTATTCACTACCACGGATTTAATGCACTGACTCATTAATAAACCCATGCACATCCCTAAACAAAGCAAGCCGTCCCTTATTTTGACTTACTGTCGTTGTTTTGTAGCAGGATGGCCAGTATTTCACTGCAGTACAGCTTGTTGGCATCAAAAGGCATCTTGGCCTGTTTGGGAACACAACAAACACACTTTCAATGGCGTTGGCAGCAGCGTCCCATTCGATCTGTGCGTCGTCTTCACTATTGTCAGTGTAATTGCTGGTGCGCTGGATTCATGGAAGTCTTCAGGGAGCATTAAGACTGGAACAGCATGACGCTCTTATTCCGGCAGCCAGCGGTAAATCTGAGGAGGATTTCACTCACGTGGATAAAAAACACTGAATTGTGGCAGCAGGCCTACAGCTCTTATGAAAATCTCAAATCCAGCTCAAAAATAATGAATGATGGAGTTAAACCCGTCATTACGTACAGCCAACTTCAAACCAGCTGACACTGTCTGTTCACTGCCATGACAAAAGTTATTTTCAAATATATATATATTTTTGCTTGACTTTTAACTTTAAGAGTGAAGTGTGTAATTTTTCTGATGTACATCCCAGTTTAAATGTGCAGAGTCTCAACGCTAAGTATATCAAAAGTGTGCTTTTAAAATACTGAAATACTGCTGTTTGTTTAAAGGGGTGGTAAAACACGATTTCACTTTTCTAACTTTAGTTAGTGTGTAATGTTGCTGTTTGAGCATAAACAACATCTGCAAAGTTACAGCGCTCAAAGTTCAAAGCAAACGGAGATATTTGCTTTTAAAGAAATCAATTTCTAAGGACTACAGCAAACGGCCGGTAGGGACTACACGACATTCCTCCAGAGTTACTGACGTCAGCATATCCCATTATTTACATAAACCCCTCCTCCGAGAATACTTAAGCGGGGCGAGGCCATTTTATATTGCGTTGGAGAAGAGTTATTGTGGTATAGGAGTGTTGTTGCCGCCGCAATGTCGTCGAAACGCTGTTATTTTCATCAGTGCCCGGATTGCAGGTCCACTTTGTTCAGCCTTCCTAGGGTCGCGGGAGTTAGGGACCAATGGTTAATTATGACCCAAATCTCGCTCTCTGTGCTGCACATGTTACGGAGGAAAGCTTCCACAATTGTGGCAAGTTCAATGCAGGATTCGCACATCGGCTTGTCCTGAAAGATGGAGCAGTTCCAACTTTAAGAACAGAAGCTGTTGTTTACGGGCCACAACCTGTAAGTATGATTTATTTTTCGTCGATGTGTTTTCCTGTAATAGTTCGTATTGTTAATTGTACGTTGTAGCAAGGAAGTAAACAAATGACAACGCTGTTTGGCTCTGCTGGTTTGTTAAATGCTCATTCATACTTAACGTTATCCGACAAACACCTAACGTTACAAACTTTTTTAAATCTCAACAGCAAACTTGGAATTAGTGTAAATTAGTCTTTGATTAGAGCTTTTATGTTTATCTACATGCTTGTTTATCTACAGGCATGCTAAACATGGTTCTGTGTTTGATTTGGCTACTGTAGTAAATCCAATGTTTAGTGTTCGTTTTGGGTTAATAGTTCTGTCGACAGATATTTGTCTACAATCGTTCTAAAAATACAAAAGTAACTTTAATGAAAAAGTAGCTTTATGAAGCTTATTTTTTTGAAATACTATAATAATTAGTACAATTAAATAACAGCGTATCTAAAAGGTAATGAGAGAACAACAAAAAACAAACCTTTCTGAAACGTCGTTTAACAGCCGTTCTTGAACAGGTTCTGCTCGATCATCTTCACTAACATTCTCTGGGTCCGACTGACGCCATTGTTTATAATACACCAAAGCACAAACTACCGGTAGAGGTAAGGGGCGTGACGTTTCCGGACAACGTGCACTAGACGGTTAGCGAATCACAACACACTGGGCCAGCTAACCAATCTGAGCCCATTGCGTAGTTTTGAGGGACTGGCTTCATAGAACCAGGAAACCATCAGACCATTTTTTACAAGGAGGGGCAGAGCAGTGTAGAATAAAGGTAAAATATATGAAAAATAATGCAATTTTTTAAAAACGAAGCATGAACACGTTACAGTGCACCCCACAAACACAATCAAGCCTTCAAAAAAATGTGTTTTACCACCCCTTTAAGTAGTCCAACATGACTCAATAAATGGGGTCATTATTTTTGCGATTCTGTTTGGTGCACAGAAATTACACACTTGTTTAACTTGCTGACCATGTATTCATGCACAGTTATGATAATTAATAATAAAGCAAAGCTAATTAAGCAAAACTTGTAAATAATAAGTGTAAATAAATGTATTTACAAAAACAGTAAGTACATGCATAAAGGATTAAATAAATGCGTAAAAACATTATTAAATAACTGCTAAAATAAACGCAAAAATGCTTATGAATGACAAAATAAATAAACTAAAAAAAGTTTATAAAATGCTTTTAAAGTGCATAAATAAATTCCAGGTTAAGTAAAATAAATAAATGCATGAGTAAACTAATGTTTAAATTCATAAATAAATGCATACATACACATAAATAAATGAATAAACCAGATGACGTTTGAAAGCTCTAGGAAATTTGGGTTATTTTAGAGAAGTTGAAAAATCCCAAGCCAAGTATATACATGCAAAAATAAACTGATAAAATGATTCAATAACTGCAAAAATAAACAAAAATGTTTAAAAAAATGACTAAATAAATCAACACTTAAATAAGTGCCTTAAAAAATAAATGCATGAGTAAACTAATGCTTAAATTCATAAATAAATGCTTAAATGAATAAATAAAACCATAAATAAATAATGCATGCATGCATAAATAAATAAGATGAAGTTTGAAAGCTCTAGGAAACTTTGGTCTCATTTTAGAGAATTTAGAGTAAACTCAAGTCAAGCATATAAATGCAAAAAATAAATGCATAATTAAATAAACAAACAAACAAACAAACCAGATGTAGTTTGAAAGCTCTAGGAAAATTTGGCCTCGTGTTAGAGATTTTGGAAAAACTCAAGCCATGTTTGGACAATAACAGTATATACATGCCAAAAAAAAAAATCATTAATACATTTATGCATAAATAATTTAATAAAAAAAATAACAGATGTCATTTGAAAGCTGAAGACAAATTTGGCTCATGTTAGAGATTTTGGAAAAACTCAAGCCAAGTTTGCACAATATCAGTATATTTGTTTTGTTAAGCCAAGATAATATTCAGTCAAACTCCATTATCAGACTATATTAATGAGCAGATTAGTGTTCATAAAGAGCCGTCAGTGAGTGAGGGATGGTGTCTTACCTTGATCCTTTTCAACAGCCACTGAATCAAACCCTGCTGGGCCGCTTCTGTACACAGACCGGGACGAAACTCAGCCATGTTCTCAATCACAGCTGTCACAAACACACACAGATCTGCTGTTACTGAACGTCCAAGCTCCTCATACACATGCAGACTTTTAGGAATCGTGTGTATTGTATTATGACCTAGTTTTTGTGAAGTCTGCTTCACCTAGTTGCCATGATAACTGATGGAGAAACTGCAGTGAGATCCGAACACACAGCTTGTCTAACTCAACACACGAATGCATGAGTGCAGAATCCACGGGACTCGACAGTAAGAATGACCCGATGTGAGAGAGGCTTGGGTCATCGCTATATTGTCACATCGGTTTACACAAGTGTAGTATTGTGCATAAGAGTGAGCGGCCGTCAGGTTTGGACAACATTCAGAAATTAAGAACTGGCCCCAGTTCAAATTATGTGAATTTGAAGTAAATAACGTAAATGCATATTCATATGCATACTGTATGCATGTATGTATGTATGAATGTATATATAAAACAAAATGTTACATACATGCATATATACATACACACACATATAACCATATACTATACAGATAAATTATAACTATTTATATACAAACACACACACGGTATATATATATATATATATAGGGCTGTGTATTGGCAAGGGGCTCACAATACGTTACATATCACGATTCATGTGTCACGATACAATATATCGCGATACGATACATATTGCGATAAAAAAAATTTAAAACAAAAATGTACAAAATAATGAAAATACAACTTGCTGTGCATCACCTGAGTTATTCTGGTATGTGTATCACATTACATTGATAACTCAGCAGAAAAATAATAACTTCCATTCCAATTTATTAGCAAAGCTATCTGAACAGTGAACACACAAAAATGTATGAAGTGCATATTGTGTTACTGAACACTTAAAATGTAGATGCCACAATTTATAAAACTGAAATAGTATGTTGTAAATAAAAAAAATTTAGGGCATTAAGTAAACGTTCATAAAACTGAAATAGTCTGTATTATTATTATTCAGCAATATTATTGATCTGCCTGCATTGACACCATTGAATGAGAACTGAACTGATCGATGACATCACTGTTCTTTCCAGAGCTGCTGTATAAATAAACTAAATTAATAACTAATGATTTTTATAATCTAAATTAATCAGGTACTGAACGAACTTAATATGGACAATGACATTATTTACTTTTAGAGCTGCTGTAAAAGCTTTAACAAACGTTGTTGCATTTTTCTGTTGTCACTGTAAAGCTGCTTTGAAACGATCTCCGTTATGCAAAGAGCGCAATATAAATAAAGGTGTCTTGACTATGCTCTACTATGCTGCAAATTAACCGTGTGAATGTACGACGGGAAACGTAGACAGCGAGTCAGCGATCTACAGGAACTGAGGACGTTTTTAACACACTGGGATTTGATGAAATGCTAACGTCATTTAAATCCGTTTAAAACATGATTTTTAAAAAAAGTATCGATACTAGAGGTTGGAATATCGATACACTATCGTGAAAGAAATATTGCGATAGTTAGCTGTATCGATATTTTTGCACAGCCCTATATACACTGTGTGTGTGTTGTGTGTGTGTGTCTCTTGACTTAAATTTTATCGGCCATAAATATTTTTTACCTGCCATGAAACAAAACCAGACAGTAATGACACCAAAACTTTAGAAACCAGTGAAAATTCACAATTCATTATACCAATTTCAATACCAAATCTAAAACTACTAGCCTAACTCGTATTAAATTTAAAACATTATTAAACACAAGTAACCAGTCAATAATAAAATAACAAATAATCAAATTAGAAGCAAAAGCACCAAAAAAATACAATATAACAAAGATACAAATGAAATTTGCAGTGCTTGTCATGTTTTTCATGAAGGTCTGACAGTAGTTTTCAGGTACAGGAATGTAATAAAGTAAGCAAATGTAAAATAACACGGCATAGTCTTCACTGTATAAATTAAACATCCTTATTACATAATATGCATTTCCATATTTTTTTATAGAATTTATTTAAAAATGCATTTCAAACACTGATGATCCTAATTAATGTTTCTGGAAATGCTTCGTATGGTTTTTCTCTGACAAAATTATATTAAAAAAGTTTAAGTTTTTGTCGAGTTTCTCACACAGAGACTTGGAATAAAGCACACGCTTCACATTTATGGTATGACTGAAAGTATGATTCTACTTTTATGGTATTTTTCTTGTCCTTTTTGTATCTTGACAGACATGGTCACCATAAACTGCGAAGAGAAGAGGCTTAATTTTTGGGAGAACTGTTGCTTTAATAAAAATATTCTTTGCATCTGACTCTTCATTTAAAATTGCTATAAAAGCAACAACAAAAAAAATATATATATATCTTTCACCTCAGGCCCTGAGAAAATGTCACTAAAAATCTGAACCACCTCCTGGACCAGCAGAAACAAAATCCTCATTGTCGAGAGCGGGGGACACAAAAAGACGGAAAGAGCGAGCAGAGCGAACAGCTCTATGACACATCACAGGGGAGTTTGAGACTCATCTGTATTATAAAAGACTCTGAAGACACCTGATAACTCAATCAGAGGCATGATGGGAGAAAAATCTCACAGCGGATGAGTGGGAGAGAGAGAGAGAGAGAGAGAGAGAGAGAGAGAGAGAGAGAGAGAGAGAGAGAGAACACAAAATCTCATGAGGAAGGGAAAGAGATTACACAAGAACTGGAACGGGAGAGGAAGACAGGGAAAGAGAAAATGTGCTGTTTAAATCCGTTCAGTCAGAGCATTTATCTCTCTCTCTGCAGCTGAACCGCATCTTTCCAGAACCAAACCTGTAAACGCAAGCCAGTCGCAGTGTACACACACATACTATATACACACACACACACACACATATATATAATATTAGTGCTGTCAAACGATTAAAATATTTAATCGCATTAATGTCATAGTTAACTCGCAATTAATCACACATTTTTATCTATTCTAAATCTATTCAAGTGTGTGCGGCGTTCCTGTTTTGTTTCCGGTCTAGCTAGATCCGGTGTGGTGTTGTAGTTTTTCTAACGTTACTAGTTGTTGCAACAGCATGTGAAAAAAACAACAAAGTTTGATAGGCCAAAAAGAACGATAATCTCGCAATAAACAAAATTGACGCCATTAAAATGGGTTTGCGTTAACGCCATTAATAACGTGTTTAACTGACAGCACTTAATATATATATATATATATATATATATATATATATATATATATATATATATATATATATATATATATATATATTAGGGGTCGACCGATATGTGATTTTCAGGGCCGATGCCGATACCGATTATTACAGATCAAGTAGACCGATAACCGATATTTTAAAACCGATATATATATATATATATGTCTGGTGTAAAAATGTAAGTTAATGTCAAAATTAAGAATAACAAAGAGTTTTGACAAATGCTTTCTTTAAATTATTTTAAACATCTTTAAATCTGAGAACTGTTAATAATAACATTATTATTATTATTATTATTATTATTAATAATAATAATAATAATAATAATAATAATAACTAAAAAAAATGTGCAGGGAGCACCCAGCAGCATTCCGTAAAACTTAAAGACTCTATTTTAATGGTTAAATTAAATTTTAGTAATCAAAAAACATTTCTAATTAATTTAAATCATCAAACTTATTCAATTTATTTACAGTTTAACAAAAATTACTTGTTTAGGGCCCTATGAAAAAACGAACTTTTATTTTGACGGGTTGCCGTGGAGTTCTTTGAGTTTCTGTGTGTTTATGATATGACGATAACTTTTCTCAGTTGAAGCTTTAAAAAGCTCATGAAGTGACTAAGCGGTTCTGGAGATGATGTTTATGCAATCATGTCCTCATATAATGATGCGGCTGAGGCTGAAAACAGCGCAAGCGTCACGCGTGCTCCAGTGTGTGTGTGTGGTAAATGCAATCACGCGTCTGCACCATTCATTTAGAGACACGCAGGATTCATATTTAAATAGTCTTTTTGCGGTTTGAAATTCGATTTGATTTGTACTGACCTGCTTTTTATTAATTCATCAAGAAGTTGACAAATTCCGTGACATTCCGCTTTATACAGTAAATTCCGTTTTTATGACTGGATTCTGCGATTCGGTCCGTGTTTTCTGCATCGCGGACATCACAGGACCCTATTATATTGAGGTGTTTTGCAACTTAAGTGTAGTAATTTATTGCTACTTCAGCAAAGTCTGCTGCTGCCTTAACTTTGAGAGACAAGACAACTGATGCGTGATCAGTGCAGCAGCTCCAGTCAGCGAGTGCTGTCGGTGTGAGTGCTAAACTTTCAGTGCCTTCAGCTTTCTGCATTGATTGGCCGGACTCGTGACTCCCAACAAATCAGATGTGCGGGACATTGCATTGGTCTAGTCTACAGAGTGGTGAGTTCCGACAGAGGTGGCTGCGTCAGAGCCAAATATAGCGCATTTCAAAATTAAATTATTTTATCGGCAAATCGGTTTTGAAAATGGCCGATACCGATAACCATAAAAATGCTCAATATTGACGCCGATAATCGGCCAGGCCGATAATCGGTCGACCCCTAATATATATATATATATATATATATATATATATATATATATATATATATATACACACATATAGATACATGCACACACATATATATATATATATATATATATATATATATATGTGTGTGTGTGTGTGTGTGTATATATATATATTACTTTGATCATTGTGCAGATCTAGTTAACTTGCTACAAAGTATCTCAAAGAAATCTCTGAATATTTTTCTAAGGCTAACCTGGCAAATCCAGAGATTAGCTGATGCTTCTTATAGTTTGTGAATTTGCAAACATGACTTTGTTTTGCCTTGGACAGAAAAAACCCTGTGCATTGGCTGACTCCAGCTCTAGTGTGTGTGTGTGTGTGTGTGTGTGTTACTTGGTTGTTGTGTCCTACCTAAAGTGTTATAAACTCCATCAGCTTCCTCCTTCACCGTCTCCTCCAAACGCTCCATGTTCTGCACCATGAGAGCTACGACCTGACCCTCCAACTAAACAAACACATAAAAGCTATTTAACAAACATTCAAATATGTAGGCGTTTATTAAGGCTAATGCTAGAAGATAATCACACAAATCATGGTTTAAAACTAAATGTAGACATGCTGCAAAACTTTGTGATGTATAATAAATAAAAAAGTCATACAAATTTTAAAGTAGATGATAAATTGCTGAAGTTTAAGCCTCTTTTTTAATTACAAAGGCTGTATTTATTTGATCAAAAATACAGAAATATTGTGAAATATTACATTTTAAAATAGCTGTTTTATATGTGAATTTATGTTAAACAGTAATTTATTCCTGTGATCATTTATTATTGGAAATATAAATCTTTTCTAACATTATAAATGTCCTTACTGTCACTTTTGATCAATTTAACGTCCCCCTGTGGTGAAAATCAAGTTTTTAATGTTGTTTATGTGTCTATGTGCTGTTTTTAATATGCTTTAAGACAAACCATGTGTAAATTCATAAGTCGACAGCATTGCTGAGTATTTTCTGCTTAAAACTGCAGTGAACCAAAGACAGTCTCAAAAACACGGTTTGAAATTGCTGGTGTTTCTGACGTCATAAACTTCCTTGTAACCAATCAGATCAACGTGTGATCGTCAACGAGTGGATCTCTGAGCTGAGTGAGTGAGTGGAGGCGGGGCTCATTTGCATATTCGTAGAACCACATATACTTAATGAGGCAAGGGTGTAGAGTTACATTCAAGCTATTTTAAGGCATGAAGAACTTTAAGGAAAAAACATTAAAACATGCCATTTTGGTGAGTTTTAAGGGATACAATTATTGACTATGCTACTAATCTATGCTAAATAAAGCATATATACACACACAAACTACGTTTCAAGCCCTATTTTGTAGCCTGTCCGCGGAGCTGCCATATAAACAGTCATTCAGACGTGTTAATATGTTTGCTTGAATGCACAACACAAATACTAGACAGCAGCAATCAGACCCACACGACCCAATCAACCTCTGATTGTTCACGAGCTCTTCCCGTTTCCTCCATCCATCTGATGCACATACACAACAACAGTCTGGATATTACATCGTTCCTCTCCTTCTCTTGCAAAACTCAGGCCCAATACCAGACTAAATTTCTCACACATAGTAATTCATGTCATTTCCTCATAATAAAGTCATTGTGCTGAGCCGCTAGCGCTCGTGAATCCGCTCGTAATCTCCTCTAACGGCGACACTGATGATGTTTTTCTCTAATTATTAAATAAATATGTTCTCACCAGCGCGTCGATGAGCACCTCGGCCCCCTCCTCGCTCTCGTGAAGCGTGTCGATGTCTGTCAGTTCCTGCAGCAGATCAACCACCGCGATGCTGATATGTGACTCAACGTTAAGGATTTATAATACTCATCATCAGCTAAAGATAAAACATAACAAGCATATTTTAAATAGGGATGCACAACTTTTTTTTTTTTTTTTGGCAGATATTGATCTTTTTTGGTGTGTTATGGCCAATAACCATGTTTTTTTTTATGTGCAATAATATATATAAACAATGAATATATACTTTGGGGTCAGGAAGATTTTTATAAAAAAAATTATACAAATTAATATTTTAATTCAGCAAATATGGATCAAACATAAAAAGCAACAGAAAAGACATTTATAATGTTACAAAAGATTCCATTTCAAATAAATGAATGTAACTTCTATTTATCAAAAAATCATGAAAACAAATGTTTCCACAAAAATATGAACCAGCAAAACTGTTTTCAACATTGATAATGATCAGAAATGTTTCTTGAGCAGCAAATCATCATATTATACTGATTTCTGCAGGATCATGTGACACTGAAGACTGGAGTAATGATGCTGAAAATTCAGCTTTAATCACAGGAATAAATTACACTTTAAAATATATTCAAACACATAACAGTTCATTAAAATTGTAGTATGTTTTTACTTTTTTGTACGAATTAAATGCAGCCTTGGTGAGCAAAACTACTATAAAAAAAATGTTTTTAAATTACTGACCCCAAACTTTTTGTATTTTATGGCTAATAACAGAAACAAAAATTGTGTTATGGCAGCCAACACCTTTTTTTTGTATGCAAAATTTTTTTTAAAGGTTGAGTCAAATTTAAAAGATAATTAGACGTGAATTTTTGGATAAAAGCATCAGTTGAATAAATGTAAATCTAATGAATAAAGGTTAATGGTTATTGTGCGTAATAACAAATTTAACAAACTTAATATTAAAGGCCTGTTCACACCAACAACCATAAGCATATATTGATAACTATATTAGCATCCAAACCAGCGGATGATATCGTCCTGTTTATTATTATGAGCGTGCTCTTAAAGCAGGATGATTCTGATTGGCTGTCAATGATTTATTGTTCATAACCTGGAATAAATTGTTCTGAAAGCTATTCCAATATCATTCCTCTGTACCGTTATCGTAATAGTTGTGGTGTAAACTGCTATTATTTCATATACAGAACGATTTTTCGAACTATACCTTTACCGTTATAGTTATCTTCCATCTTATAAAGCGATAAGCCCCGAGGCTGTCCATAACGGCCATATACGAGCTAAGGGTGCGAGAAAAAAATCGATTAATATATGAATCGCGATTCTATCTTATACCGATTTGAATCGATTCACAAATTTCAAAAATTGATTTTCTAAAAGTTAAAAGTTTTCTGTTAGACTCAAGTAATACTTAATCACAATAAGCCTTGAACAAGGACTCAATGCGGTGCTCGCGCTGACGGACACACAGCTGAAGAATGATTTCATTTACCTTTTAATATCAAAAATAAAATAGTCTTGTTTATTACAGGAGACTGTGTGTAATGACTGTAGTCAGCTTAAAGGGCATTTGTTTTATAATATTGGGTTAACTAAAATGGGAAGAAAAACTAAATAAATTTCAAAGTTTACATTTAATTCAGTAGGATTTTCTTTTTTTCTAGACCTATTAAACTGTCTACCCAAACACAAAACGGTAAACTAAAATCAAAAATGCACAAATTGAATCGAAATTGGATTCAAAATCGAGAATTGATTTTAAATTGAATCGTGACCTCAAGATTCGAATCGTGAGGTACCAGAAGATTTGACTCTACAGTCATGTGACGGTGAGGATATCAGTGTTGTCGTGGCTGAGGAGGCCGAGCAGGGAATGAACCGCGTTCAGCTCCACCAGAAGATGATACAGCTCCGGGATAGTGGCGATCACGTGCATCTCCTGGATGATGTCATTCAGATCAAGCTCCGCCTCCATGAATCTGCCAACAACAGGAAGTGATGTCATTTCTCTCTTTTTTTTCTTCTTTTTTATCATTTTGAAATGATAAATAACATCACATATATACATGTGTTGATGTAATTTCTCTCTGTGAGCCACTGTGGATTCATGTTTGCATCTCATTTCACATTTAAAAGTGAACGGTGAGATTTAATTCTCCGTAACTCACTTCTCCGGGTTGTCGGGAAACTTGATCCTCAGCTCCTGGTTTTTGTAGGATCTCTTCTCAAAGGTCAGGATCATTTTCTTCACGGTGCTCTCATCCACGGGCTCCCCCTGTAAACACACAGAAGGTCAAAGGTCATGATTCTCATCTACAGTGCGCCTCTGAATTACATACGAGACTTTTTCCCAGTTAAAAAATACTCTTTTTCTACACCAGATTTCTAAAAGTTATTCATCTGTTCTGCTGTACATTGTTATATTTTGATGCCTAATTTAATTTGAAGCATGAACAATTCAACATTGGAGCTCTAGTGTGAATGCCATTTAAAAAATTAAATATGCAAAACAGTATAAATTTGTAATATCGGCAATCACATCACAACATCAGTTACCATCCATATAAGATCCATATAAAAAAACATGCAGAAAAAAAAACATTTATTGTTTAAGCTGTTTTTAATCAATAATATTTATACTATCGACATTTGGCCTAACTAAATAAATTCTTTGTATTATTATTATTGGCACCAAACAAAACAAAAAAACATTAAACTTAATTATTTATAATTACACAAAACAATCATTGGTTTTGGGAAATAAAATGTTAAAAACTGTATTTTGTAAAACAGTGCATGTTATATAATTCTTCATTACAAATATATTATGGCATAATTTTCTTTTAATTGAACTGCTAAACCAGGACCTTTCATTATTTAAGACATATTACTGCAATATTTTTATTGAGGTTGTTGTGAAACAATGTGCAATGAAATAAAACTGTTACTATATATTATTAAATTAAGTATTACATATTTAAAAATATATTGTCACAAAATATCCCATCTTGAATGCGTTATTCGCTGAACACACATTACTGTGGGCGTTATTGTGCTTATAATAAACCAATCAGAGGGCTTTTGGTGGATTCAAGTGCACCTGGGATTATTAATACGCGTTAGTCACTCTGGTCAGGTGATGTACCTTTTCTACAAAATAATTAGCAAGATTTTTAACATTTCTATAATGATGAATAAAGAATGGGCATCAGTGCGTTTTTGCTTTTTTATTATGTTAATGAAAGTGTGTGAATTAAATCACTAAATTATATCGTAATTTTACTATACTATCTATATGTATATGCAACTTAGTTTTATTCTAAATAATAACTTATTATTATTATTATTATTTAATAATAACCATCAATACAGATGCTGCATTCATTGCATCCGCCTCGACTCGAAAAGCGGCTTAAAGAAAGTTTAGAGTTTCCCGCTCGCACTTACAACTTTGTGATGCCAATCATGTGCATTCAACTCATAAACACGGTCTTTCCGACATGACCTGAAGGCATTGTTTAACCTCCTTGTTGCATTGAGAATAAACCCACACGAACATGTTGTGTTCTCACCTCTGGATCCTCTCCGTCCTGATCCATCAGCCTCTCCAGGATCTTGTCCCCGTCTCCCGTCTGCTCCTCACTGTCCAGGTCTGACCTCCCCAGAGCCCGTCCGCTGTCCCGACCCGAGCTCTTCTGTTTGCCTCTCGAGTCCTCGTGGCTGTCCTCCTCTCGGGGTCTCTTTGCTCCGCGGTCCGGCTGAAAAGAGGAGTTCACAAGAGAGTGAAGCTGAGACGGATCAGGACGGTCCGTTTGACCATTCTCAAGATTTATGCAACAGTAATTAACTATGTTTCCATCCACCTATTTTAGGTTAATTTTGGGGTATTGCATTAAAATTTAGACTTCTTTCAAAAACATTAAAAACAGTATTGTTTCCGAACTTGTGACCAGTACTGTACACACACACACACACACACACACACAACTGGTTCGCTATCTTTGCGGGGACTCGACTCACCATAAACATAATGGTTTTTATACTGTACAAACTGTATATTCTCTCCCCTTACACTAACCCTACCATCACACAAAACTTTCTGCGTTTTTACATTTTCAAAAATATATAATTAAGTATGTTTATTAACCCATTTCCCTCGTGTGGAACCGCTGGCTGGCAACCTCAGTGTAGGTGATCTCAGGTTTTACTATCCTTGATGGTGATATTTGATCCCCACAATATAATTTAAACCTGTACACACACACACATACACATACATACATATATATATATACATACATACATATTGGTGCTGGGCAACGATGAATCGCATCCAAAATAAAAGTGTGTGTTTACATAATATATGTGTTTGTACTGTGTATAATTATTTTGTATATATAAATACATACGCATGCATGTATATATTTAAGAAAAATGTGTTGTTTATATATAAAATATTCATATATAATATAAATTATGTATAAATAATGCAAAATATACACATGCAAATATTTATTTAAATATATACATGTATATGTGTGTATTTACATATACAAAATAATTATACACACAGTACACATATATATTATGTAAACACACACTTTTATTCTGGATGCGCTACCTATCCATCCAGCACTAATAAACACCTAATTTTTAATCCAATAATAAACCAGAAAATGTTATTTAATTGCAAATTTACAAAATGGCAGTGTTACCGTAGTTTTTGGACATGGTGTCATGGTATTATTTCAAGACACATGGTAATTATTCAGTACCATGACCCAGCTTATATAGACTACACCACCACAGTACTTTTATATCAGGGAGGAAAAGACAAATTATTATTATTAAAGATATTTATAAACGTATATTAACAGCAAACACTCAATAACTCGCATGCGTATGTTCTAGTTTGGGTAAAGGGTTAATAACGCTTTTACCTTCTTAAACAACCTTAAAACACGCATAAATCATTTGTAATAGTTTAAAAACAGTTTATTTCTGCATTAAATATTAAAGTTTAAGATAGCATTGACACCAGTAGCAGAACAGTTCAACCAGTGACAAACTCATCCGAATAAAGATCACAGTGAGACATTAAACTTGTCAGTACCTGATAATTCAGCAGCTCTCCTACATCCATGATGATTTCTCTGTGTTTTAATCCCTAAAAACGTATATGTTTTGTATAACAGCGTGTAAACAACACGCTTGTGAACAAAACTTGATTTCTGTTCTTCGCGCGCATAACCGGCGCGAGTCACAGAGAGAAGACACTCAGCAGCGACACTAGCAGGCGAGGAGAACAAACTACAACACTACAATACACACGCGTGCGCACACACACACACACACCTTATCTGCCAGGATTTGTTCGGTTATTATGAAAAGTATTGCATGCCACAATGAAATAACTGAAGAATGGTTCAAAATGAGTCCAGAAACATAAGTGTATAGGATAAGCAGGAAATTAAACCTCTCTTGCAATGCAGCATTTATTTCTTAGCTGACAGTTTTAATCCACTACCTCAAATCAGTTGCACAAATCTATAACAGTCATTCTGTCCAGTGCTGTTTGGCTTATGCAAACTTTGCTGCAGGTTTTTATCTGTTTCCCTACAAGATAAGCAAGTAGGTAGACAGCTTTAATTATTCACACAGAGATTACAGAATCACAGTTTCCTTTAATCTGAATGGAAAACTAGCAAAGTAGGCTACTTTCTGCATGCGGCAAACTGCATAATATTCTTATAATATATGAAACAGTATGCATTAGGGATTCACGATATATCGGCCACCATATCAGTATCGACTTTTCATTTTTAATGTTATCGTTATCGGCACAATAAGAAAATATGTCCAATATATTAAAGCCGATAAATAATGGATTATTTCCTTCAGCTGAGACACTTCAGATACACACTGTTCAACATGATCAAATAGAAAGATTTATCGGTTATTGGTATCGGCCAAAATTTTCATATCAGTGCATCCCTAGTATGCATTATAGTAATTAAATGTTTTAAACATTGTTTTCACATGACCTCATCATTTTGCATATTTAATTCAGTGAATGTTGTTCATTTAACTGTATATATTGTGCTTTATGTGGTTGCATTGTTGTAAAATTTGTCTGAAAACAATTCACAGATATGCAGATTATGCAATTATACTGCAAACTATTTCATATTAGCTTTGTGTGCAATGTGTTGGCCAGGCATTGAGGTGTGCATATGTTTCTGGTCTTTGGGCCTAAAAGCCAATTCATATTTACTGGCTGTTTAAATAATGCAAAGAATTTGCAGTGATTGAAAGGCCTCATTTGTGTATCTGTCTCCTGCATCTCTCTCTCTCTCAGGCCTGGCCGCTTCTGTCCGGCCTGTTTTATACGTGTCACGGATGACTGGCTCCTGTGAGTCTTGACAAGACGGAGGCGCTATCGGGACAACACTCATAAATCCAGAATGATGCCGACTGAACAGGTGATTTTCCGCCTGCTTCACCAGCCGACCTGCATGGAATATTCATCCCATCATGAGTCCGTAGTGAAGGGCGGATCAGGGTTGTGTTTGAGTACATTATCTTGCTTTTCTGCTGCCATTGCAGAACTATTTCAGTTAGTTCAACTTCTGTCATTCTCATGCATGATATTTGTACAGTAGGCCATACAGCAGATGAAAAACGTCAGAATTGCTATAAAAAAAGTCTGAATTGCAGGAAAAAAAGTCAGAATTGTTTCTTGCGATAAAAAAATGGAGGAATTGCGAGAAAAAGTCAGAATTGTGAGAAAAAAGTTGGAATTGCGAGAAAAAAATGTCAGAATTGCGAGAAAAAATTCAGAATTGCAAGAAAAAAAGTCAGAATTGCGAGAAAAAAGTCAGAATTGCGAGAAAAAACGTCAGAATTGCAAGAAAAAAGTCACAATTTGCAAGGAAAAAAGTCAGAATTGTGATTAAAAAAGTCGGAAATGCGAGGAAAAAAGTCAGAATTGCGATTAAAAAAGTCGGAAATGCAAGGAAAAAAGTCGTAATTGCGAGAAAGAATTGGGAAAAAAATTCAGAATTGCACAAAAAAAAAGTTAGAATTGCAAGAAAAAAAGTCACAGTTTGCAAGGAAAAAAGTCAGAATTGCGATTAAAAAAGCCGTAAATGCAAGGAAAAAAGTCGTAATTGCGAGAAAAAAGTCAGAACTGCGAGGAAAAAAGTTAGAATTGCAAGAAAAAAGTCAGAAATGCGCAAAAGAAGTCAGAATTGCGAGAAAAAATATCAGAATTGCAAGAAAAAAGTCAGAATTGCGAGAGAGAAAAAATTATGCCGACTGAACAGGCAAATTTCCGCCTGCCTCACCAGCCGACCTGCATGGAATATTCATCCCGTACCGTACATCCCGTCATGAATCCGTACTGAAGCGCGGATCAGGGTTGTGTTTGAGTACATTATCTTGCTTTTCTGCTGCCATTGCAGAACTATTTCTACCAGTTAAAAAACACCCGATATCAAAAACTTCTAATTCTCATGCACGTTTTTTGTACAGTAGGACATACAGTAGATGGGTGAATGTCATGAAAACATGTCCAGAAAAAAAGTTTGATGGTTTTGATGTGCAAGAAACTTTCAGTGACCTTGTGTAGAAATTATGGTATATTCCCACCATTTGTGCTTTAACAGTGACTGATTTTCATTTTATGCCTTCATTGCTTTGAATCCACATTCCTATAAAATCTCAATGCGGATCCAGCGGCGTATAAAAACCATCTATATTTGAAAACCGGTGAATTATATCATGCATAATGAATGCATGCACTGAGAAAAATGAGGCCAGAGACCTCTACATCACACACAGCTGTCAAACAACACTCTCAACCACAGAGAGAGAGAGAGAGATCAGGAGAAACAGACAGAATGAGGAAAAAGAGGTGTAGAGGAGGAATCATAAAGGAGAGGGAGGCAGAGAGCGATATTTGCATGTCACCTCCTGTTTTAGCACGTCCAAATGAATGGTTACTATAGCAACATTTTCAGATGTGATTCTGTGAATAAGTGACAGATTCGACCCTGAAAAACATCTCACATGCTGCGTCCTTGATCCTTATATATATATATATATATATATATCCTTTGAAAAGCATGCAAAAAATGCATATGAAATACAGAGGAGCAAAAACATTTTTATATTATTTAGCAGTTACAAATCACCATATGGCAATAATTCTTGAACTACAAGGACAGGCTTTGTTCTCTCTTGAGTTCAACACTGAAACGAATACACGTCTAACTATGTGTTAGACACTTCCTGTTCAATTAAAGCATGCAAACTCGTGATTGGTTCCAGGATGAAGCCGACAGATGTGCGAATGTTTCTGGTGAAGCGGCACAGATAAGAGAAAACAAGCAGAAGCTCTTAGCAGAGACACTCAGAGACGACAGAGAATAATGACTTCACACTGTAAAACTGAATGTGAGACACAAACATCTCACACTGACACAGAGAAGCTGCAATGAATCTTGTTGAAGGTTGATGGAGGATACAAATTATACACAGGGTTTGACCTTATAGTGGAGCGCAGACAGACAGAGAGATAGAGAGACAGACAGACAGAGAGAGAGATAGAGAGACAGACAGACAGAGAGATAGAGAGACACAGACAGAGAGATAGATAGATAGATATATAGATATAGAGATAGAGAGACAGACAGACAGAGAGATAGAGAGACACACAGACAGAGAGATAAATAGATAGATATATAGATATAGAGATAGAGAGACAGACAGACAGAGAGATAGAGAGACAGAGATAGAGAGACACACAGACAGAGAGATAGACAGACAGACAGACAGAGAGATAGAGAGACAGACAGACAGAGAGATAGATAGATATATAGATATAGAGATAGAGAGACAGACAGACAGAGAGATAGATAGATAGATATATAGAGATAGAGATAGAGAGACAGACAGACAGAGAGATAGAGAGACAGACAGACAGAGAGAAAGAGAGATAGAGAGACAGACAGACAGAGAGATAGATAGATATATAGATATAGAGATAGAGAGACAGACAGACAGAGAGATAGAGAGATAGAGAGACAGACAGACAGAGAGATAGAGAGACAGACAGACAGAGAGATAGATAGATATATAGATATAGAGATAGAGAGACAGACAGACAGAGAGATAGATAGATAGATATATAGATATAGAGATAGAGAGACAGACAGATATAGAGATAGAGAGACAGACAGACAGAGAGATAGAGAGACAGAGATAGAGAGACACACAGACAGAGAGAGAGACAGACAGACAGAGAGATAGATAGATATATAGATATAGAGATAGAGAGACAGACAGACAGAGAGATAGAGAGACAGACAGACAGAGAGATAGATAGATATATAGATATAGAGATAGAGAGACAGACAGACAGAGAGATAGAGAGACAGACAGACAGAGAGATAGATAGATATATAGATATAGAGATAGAGAGACAGACAGACAGAGAGATAGAGAGACAGACAGACAGAGAGATAGATAGATATATAGATATAGAGATAGAGAGACACACAGACAGAGAGATAGACAGACAGACAGACAGAGAGATAGAGAGACAGACAGACAGAGAGATAGATAGATATATAGATATAGAGATAGAGAGACAGACAGACAGAGAGATAGATAGATAGATATATAGAGATAGAGATAGAGAGACAGACAGACAGAGAGATAGAGAGACAGACAGACAGAGAGATAGAGAGATAGAGAGACAGACAGACAGAGAGATAGAGAGACAGACAGACAGAGAGATAGATAGATATATAGATATAGAGATAGAGAGACAGACAGACAGAGAGATAGATAGATAGATATATAGATATAGAGATAGAGAGACAGACAGATATAGAGATAGAGAGACAGACAGACAGAGAGATAGAGAGACAGAGATAGAGAGACACACAGACAGAGAGAGAGACAGACAGACAGACAGAGAGAGAGATAGAGAGACACACAGACAGAGAGATTTTTTTTTTTTTTTTTTTTTTTTTTAAACTGTCACACCTGAATCTGAGGAAAAGTTCAAGAGAAGCTGATCACAGGATAACCCTCTGCAGAAGAGGATATTCATGTTGGAAAGGATAACATCAAGCAACAAACAACAACTATAAGAAAACTTGCAGGAAAAGAGAGGTAAAGATATTTTAAATAGACAGTGCTATTTATCTCTCTTTGGACTTTTGCCTCATTTCTGTTTAAAAGAACAGCACTAAAAAACATTTTTGAACATTTTGGACACAACTGGAATTGTAAAGAGATCAGTGAAAGTCATATTTTTCCCATTCTTGGCTTATTTATTCATTTTTGCCTATTTTATATATTCACTGAGAGATGAAAAACAAAACAAATCAAAACAGTGGCAGTTATTTCAGTTGATTGTTTACATTCCAAATCAACGATGGCCAGCGCATCATCTTGGCCCCGCCCCTTCATCTACCCTCAGAAGAGCTCTGAGCACTCCAGGCTGATGCTCAGACACAAGCAGATGAAGGAGAGCCCTGACACACTGTTTGCTGAACTACAGGACCACAGTGCCATGAACAACCTGCTCTTCTACACCGAACACAGCCCTTTATGGCACACTGCCTTCTGTCAACATCTCACCTTTATCAAAAAAAGAGGCATCTGTAAAGGCAGACAGATCCTAGCATTTGAAGATGCTGAAAAAAATGATGAAACAAGATTTTTGACCCTGAACTTGTATCAAAATGGCACTGTCATGATCCAGGGATCAGAGTCTGCTCTCAAGGTCTTCATCAAGGATTTTGATCTAATAAAAACACTGGCCCTGTCTGATGAAGCTGACAAAAATATGAACATTGATGCGTCCCCTGGAAAATCTGTCCAGAAGATGACAGTGACTTCAGCAACTGCGATCCCATCTCCAATGTCAAGAATGAAAGACAATTTTTCACTTCTGGAAGTAGAAGTAGTGGAGATAAAAGAGTTAATACTGTCCCACCTGAAAGAAATCAACATGGAACAAGTGACAATCGACATAAAGAACTTAAAACAAGAAGTTGAATATCTGCAGAGACAACGAGAAGAAATGTCAACAGAACTTCAGCAAACTAAAGATGAACTGAGGGAAGTAAAATCAACTTTAGGAAGACAACTAACAGACATTAAAAAAGAAATGGAGGAGGAGCTCTCTGCCTTGAAATCAGTTCTTCGCACCAAAGACGAACTCATCACAAACCTAAAAGAAAGACTCAGTTCTGTTTCAGCATCAGAGTCTTCTGCTAAACCCTTGATCCATCCAGAGATGCTCATGGAGAATCCTCGACCTGAACAGCTACCAGTGGAAGAGCCTCACTGCTCGACTGATCCAGCATCCCAGATCCACAGCTCCGCTGCACAGGACCCGGGAGAGACACACGCTCTTATCCTGACTGACTCCAATGGGAAATATGTCAGTGAGAAACTCCTATTACCAAACATGAGAGCCAAGAAAATCTGGTGTCCAAACACAAGAAGTGCTTTTCAGATCCTGTCGGAGAGTAAACACGAAAACTACAAGCACATAATAATTCACACAGGCACAAATGACTTAAGGGCCATGAAGGGCCGTGTGGCTCCTGTGATGAGAGAGGTGGCGATCAGAGCCACACAGCGTTTCCCAGAGGCTAGAATAACTCTGTCCACACTGCTGCCACGCACCGACGTACCGTTCCACGTAATCCACGGGAATAATGTGGAACTCTCCAGAAGCTGTGCACTCATTCCTAATGTTCATCTCGCCCATCACAAAGACATACAGCCTCATCATATGTATGACCACGTACATCTCAACAAGCAAGGAGTGAAAGTCTTCGCCAGAGTGCTGAAAAGCACAGCCCTTGTAAACACAGCAAGAAACAGAAACTTCGATAACAAGAGAAGCTCTCAGCCACCGAGAAGCCCTCGTCCTCCATCACAACACAGGAGCTACACAACACAGAGAAGCCCTCGTCCTCCAGCAGAGCCCAGACCGGCCCCCGGACCTCCATCACAACACAGGAGCTACACAACACAGAGAAGCCCTCGTCCTCCAGCAGAGCCCAGAACGGACCCCGGACCTCCATCACAACACAGGAGCTACAAAACACAGAGAAGCCCTCGTCCTCCAGCAGAGCCCAGACCGGCCCCCGGACCTCCATCACAACACAGGAGCTACACAACACAGAGAAGCCCTCGTCCTCCAGCAGAGCCCAGAACGGACCCCGGACCTCCATCACAACACAGGAGCTACGCAGCGGCCGCTCAACAACCCCAGAACCCTGCAGCCGCTGAACTCAACCAGATAAGGCATCTGCTGAACATCATCTGCTCCAGACTGAGGACATAACCTGCATAACACTCACACACACACACATATATACACACACACATTATAGAAGAACCTACTCATGAAATCTTTTAAAATCAGTTGTTGGAATATACAAGGTCTGCACTCTTCTACGTTTGGTAATAAGACTGCAGACCAAGACTTACTCAGCAGTGTAACTGATATGGACATCTGTATCTTTCATGAGACGTGGTGTCGTAGTAATGAGACTTTACAGTGTCCAATAGGATACAAGGAAATTATAATTCCTTCATCAAAAAATTCTAAAATAAAATATGGCCGAGACTCTGGTGGAATACTTATATGGCACAAAGATGATCTAAAACATTCAATTAAAATTGCTAAAAGTGGAAAATCTTCTATTTGGCTTGAAATGAAGTCCATCATTTCACAGTCCAATCTTTACCTCTGTGCCGTCTATATCCCACCTCACGACTCTCCCTATTACGAAGAGCAAAGCTTTCCAACATTACAGGCTGACATCTTACACTTTCAGTCCAGAGGAAATGTCCTCGTCTGCGGAGACTTAAACGCCAGAACAGGGCGAGAAATTGATTATGTAAATATTGTAGATAATGACCACATCCTCAATGACACCACGTTTCATTCCTCATCGAATATCACACAGAGAAACAGCTATGACAATTCAGTAAACATTAATGGAAAACAAATGTTAAAACTATGTAAAGGTTTAGGTCTCTACATCATCAATGGCAGGACTCGTGGAGATACATTAGGTAGATTCACTTACTGCTCCAGATTAGGAACCAGTGTGGTTGATTATTCAATAACAGATATTGACCCAAGCTTTATTAATGCCTTCACAGTCAGACCTCAGCTCCCGATCTCCGATCACTGCCAAACTGTGCTTTATCTGAAACCCCCGTGTGAAATAACTAAAACTTCTCCACTTGATTCTGAAAAACTGTTTCCTTTGAAACCCAAACTTAAATGGAGTCAATCCAACTCGGATCAATTCAAAGAAAATATGAACAGTCCTACAATATTAAAAATGCTGGATGAATTTATGTCCACTGATTTCACTTTAGATATGAATGGAATAAATTTAGCAACAAAAAACTTAAATTACATATTCAAAACATTGATAACTCTATCTAACATTAAACAGCAAAGCAAACATAAAACAGATCAACAGAGAATAAGAAAGGATGTGTGGTTCGATGATGAATGTGCAGGTCTCAGGAAAGAATTGAGGAGACTCTCTAACAAAAAGCACAAAGACCCGTCCAGCCAGACATTACGGCTTTCTTATTCAGACTGTCTGCAAAATTACAAAAGACTTTTGTGGAACAAAAGAGGAAACTATTTTAAATCCAAAATTGATGAAATTGATAATTCGGTAGATCAAAACACTTTCTGGAATCTTTATAAAAAACTTGAAAAACCCAAATTAGAGATGTCACTCCAGAATGGCACAATTTGGAAATCATACTTTGAAAATTTGTATCGAAAAATTGCACCAGCGGACCTTAACCAACCTCAGAGTAAAATAAAGAAAACTCTAGAAGACTTGGAGAAAACAATTAAAAATTATCAAAATCCATTAGATAAATCTATAACAATATCTGAAATATTAGAACATATTAAAAATCTTAAATTAAAGAAAGCATGTGGACAAGATCACATTAGTAACGAAATGCTTAAACTCAGCAGTCCCAGCATGATTAAAACTCTAGCCAAACTATTTAATCTGGTGTTCTGGTCCGGAAGCTTCCCTGAGATCTGGTCTGAAGGACTCATCACACCCATATTCAAGAAAGGTGATCGATTCGACCCTAATAGTTATCGCGGCATCAGTGTGGGCAGTGCTTTAGGAAATCTGTTCTGCAGGATCATAAACACACGCATTGTCTCACACATTTCATCACACAACATTTTAAATAAAGCACAGATTGGCTTTCTACCAAAACACCGCACATCCGACCACATCTATTCTCTTCATACACTCATCAACAAAAACATCAAGGACAAACAAAGGAAAATATTTGCATGTTTTGTAGACTTTAAAAAAGCATTCGACTCAATTTGGCATGATGGTCTACTGTACAAAATCCTACAAATTGGCATTGGCGGGAAAACGTTTGACATTATCAAATCTCTGTACAGCAACAGCAAAAGTGCGGTGAAAATCAGGAACCACAGAAGCGCGTTCTTCCAGCAGGGCCGTGGAGTGAGGCAGGGCTGCAGTCTGAGCCCGACTCTATTCAACATCTACATCAATGATCTGGCATCAGCGCTGGAGAGCTCTACTGTCCCCGGCCTCACTCTACAGCACACACAGGTCAGGGATCAGGGGTCAGAGGTCAGATGTCTGCTGTACGCGGATGATCTGGTCCTGCTGTCCCGCACACCTGAGGGCCTTCAGCAGAGCCTGTCCCTGCTGGAACAATACTGTCACGACTGGGCCCTGACAGTCAATCTGGACAAAACCAGAGTCATGGTGTTCCAGAAGAAGGCCAGATCTCAGGGACACAAACACCAGTTCACGTATAAAGGCCAGGTCCTGCAGCATAGCACTAGCTATAGCTATCTGGGCATCGACATCAGCGCTTCGGGACGCTTCGGTCTGGCTGTCAAAACACTCAGTGAAAAGGCTCGGAGGGCTTTTTATGCAATAAAGTCACGATGTGGCCACTTAAAATTACCCATTAAAACCTGGATAAAATTATATAATTCAATAATAAAACCAATTATTTTATATGGATGTGAAATTTGGGGACCAGTACTAAATTTAAAAAATTGGGATAAAACACCAGTAGAAAAATTACAATCGGAAATTGCCAAAAATATTTTAGGGGTTCACCGAAACACATCCACTGCCGCCTGCAGGGCTGAGCTAGGCTTGTACCCGCTGAACATCGAGATCCAGAAGAGATGTGTTCAGTTCTGGCATCACCTCCATCAGTCTGATCCAGAGTCAGTCCAATATAAAGCCCTCCTCGCCAATGAAACCTCAGCAGAACCTCATCCTCTACACACACTCGCTCTTCACCTCCATCAGACTACACCCCCCACTAACCACAGCTACAGCCCCAAAACTATTGTTAAAGAAATACACACACATCTAAAAGACACCCATGATGAGTCACTAAAAGCAAGTTTTGACCTCCAAAATAAACTCCAATGTTACTCGACCCTCAACAGAACCACTAAATTGGCCAGTTATCTATTTATTAAACATTTTAAAGAAAGACAAATCCTCTCCAAATACAGATTAAGTGACCATGATCTAGAGATAGAGAGAGGAAGACATAGACAAACATGGAGAGAGAGAGAGCAGAGGATCTGTAGACACTGTGATCTACAACACATAGAGGATGAGGAACACTTTCTGCTCTTCTGTCCCAAATATACCGATATAAGAGAAACTTTTCTGCCCAAATTTGAAGCCTTGATCCCATCATTCTATGAACTGTGTGACTCTGAAAAAATGTCCTTCTTACTTGGAGAAGATGATAGTACAGCTGCACTAGCGGCTAAATATGTGCTAGCTATTCATAACGCCAGAGACAGCTAATTCTCTAGAGTGATCAAATGTATTTATTTATCTATTTATTAAGATAGATTATGTTTATTTATCTATCTATTTGCAATGCTACATATGACATGATTTATACATATATGTTTACTGTTTGTTTTATTATTTATATATAATATGTTGATGCTTTGGCAACATTGTGTTACACAGTCATGCTAATAAAG
>JAVALU010002528.1:0-68358 GCA_030770095.1 Gila robusta
CCACTCGTACTCTTCATAGCCCCGCAATGGGAGAACCAAATCTGGTTCCCGGAGCTGATGCGGTTGTCACGCACAGCCCCGTGGCCGATCCCGGTGAGGAGAGATCTCCTCTCTCAAGCCCGCGGCTCAATCTTGCATCCCCATCCAGAGCACTGGTCTCTGCATGTATGGTTAATCAACGGATAGCCGTTGTCCTGCCAGAAGGGGTTATGAATACGATCACGCAGTCTAGAGCTCCCTCTACGAGACGGCTCTACACGTCTAAATGGTCTGTGTTCTCCAAATGGTGTGCCGAAAGAAATCTAGACTCACGAACGTGTGGGGTCCCGTGGTTGCTTAGCTTCCTTCAAGAGCTGTTGGATAAGGGCAGGTCCCCATCCACGCTTAAAGTATATGTGGCAGCCGTTGCAGAGTTCGCTGAATCGACGCGCAGTCGGTCAATAGGAAGGAAAGAGCTTGTCATCTGCTTCCTTAGAGGAGCCAGGAGGATGAATCCCCCGCGACCCCCGTCGGTTCCCATGTGGGATCTTTCCTTGGTCCTAGAGGCTCTGAAAGCATTCCCCTTTGAACCGCTAGACTCCTTAGACCTAAAGTACCTCTCGCTCAAAACCGTTCTTCTGACAGCTCTGTCATCAGTTAAACGTGTGGGGGATTTACACGCGTTGTCTGTTAGCGCTGCGTGTCTTGAGTTTGGACCAAATGACTCTAAAGTCATCCTCAAACCAAGGCATGGCTATGTCCCTAAGGTGATGGGCACTCCCTTCAGAGCACAGGTCATTTCTCTATCGGCTCTGCCAGCATCCGATAGTGAGAGCGATGTTAATCTCCTCTGCCCTGTCAGGGAGCTGAGGGCTTACATTATGCGCTCTGCTCCTTTCAGGCGCTCGGAGCAGCTCTTTGTTTCGTTTGGTGGGCGCACCAAGGGTCTCGCCGCCTCGAAACAGAGCCTATCCAGATGGATAGTGGAAGCTATTGCATCTGCTTATGTGTCTAAAGGTCTGCAATGCCCGTTGGGCGTCAGGGCTCATTCCACTAGAGGCGTGGCCTCGTCGTGGGCTTGGTCCAGTGGGATTTCCATTCACGACATTTGTGAGGTGGCAGGCTGGGCCTCCCCGTCCACATTTGTTAGGTTTTATAACCTGGAAGTTCTCGCCCTGCAGGCTAGACTTCTGTCAGTATGAGCGGTGTGTATGTTCTGCCCAGATCTGATCGTGTGCAGACTACTCTCACGTGACCTTAGCTCTCCTGGTTGAGCTGCACTGTATGATGAAGGTTTATATAGACCGGCAACGCCGCTCTGTATGCCCTATAAGTGCTTATGAACATGTGCTGGCCCGCGTTGCTGGCCGCCTGATTCCCACTTATCTATGTTACCCGCGATTCCCTGGGACTCATGAAGTGGATGCTTGGCGCGCACGGCATTGACAATGGGTTCCCGTAGCGTAAACAACTTACGCAGTACGAGAGAACCTCTCGTAAGAGAACGTACTTGGTTACGTACTTAACCTCGGTTCTCTCTAGAAGAGGGAACGAGTATTGCGTAACCTGACCGTGCTGGCGCCTAGAGCGATTTTCGATGAAAACCAGTGAGCAGCCTCCGAGCCTGACTTTTATACGCTAAACCACGCCCCTTTTGGCGGGCTGTGACGCGTAGGTGGGGCTAGTAATGGTAGACTCACGCGCGTATGATCAGGGAGGAGGGGAGATTGGAAATGGATAATTTGGGTATAGACTTGTTGGAAGGATAGTGGAGGGGGAGTAGGAGATAGGGGGTAGTGTTTGGGTTTTTGGTTTGTTGGGGGGGGAGGATGTGGAGATTTTGTTGTAGGGTAAAGTTGAGTTGATTTAGGTAATTGGTAGAGGAAAGAGGAGTTTTTAAGTGGGTAGTAGGTATAGGGTGTAGGGGGATAAGGGTGTTATGGAATGATGAATGGGTGGTATGAAGAATGGTGGGTTTTGAGATTAGTGGTAAGTGGATGGAAGGAATTTGGTGGGGTGTAAGGTATATATGGGTTTTAGAGAATAGTTTTGGGTGTTGGGATGGGTGTGTGATGGTTGGTGTGGGGGGGGGGGTTTTTTAGTATGATGTGTATGGGGATGTGGTGGGTGTTGGGAGTGTAAGTATGTGTTGGGGGGGGGGTTTTTGGTTTATTTTAGTTTGTTGAATAATTTTAAGGGGTTTATATTGGGGGAGTGTGTTTGAAATGGGGTTTGTTGTAGAGTTGGTGTATGTATGGTGGGTGGGGGATTTTGGATTATTTTAAGGGGATTGGTGGGTTTTTGGGGTTGATGGGAGTTTTTTGTAGGGGAGGGTATGGATTGATTAATTAGGAATGTTAATGGTATTAAAGTGATTAGGAGGGATAAATAGTGGATTGTAATTGATTGTTAGTTATAGAGGGGGGGGTATTGTGGGGGGGTTAGATGGTTTAGAGAGATGATTTGGTTTATGTGTGTGGGGGGGTTTGTAGGTGGGGTTTAGAGGTTGGAGGTGGTTTTAAAGGGGTTTGTTTAGATTTGTGGTGTTGGAGGGGTGTTTTTAATATGTTGATATTTATGGTTATGGATGAGTTAATTATAGTTTTGTATGGGGATGGGGGGGGGTTTATGGTTTATGAGGATTTAAGTAGTTGATTTTTTATATGTTTTTTGGGGGTGGGTATTGATTGATATTATGTTGGATTGTGGTTGGTAAGATTAGGATGGAGTTTTTATGTGTTGATAGTTTGGGTTGTGGGGTTTTTTTTATTATGATTGGATGGATTGGTTTGATATTGTGTGGATTTATATTTGGAATTGTGAGGTTTTAGTAAAGGAATGTTGGGTGTGGAGGAGATTGAGTTTTTAATGTTAGGGTTATTTGGGGTTATAGGGATTTTTGATGTGTGGGTTTTGTTGGGGTATGTTTTTGTGTTGTTGTTTTTTGGAATGGAAATTGTTTGTTAGTTTTTATTAGTTGATGGTTTTAATGGGAGGGGGAATTTTTTTGAAAAATAGGGGAATGAGAAGTGTGTATAGGGTGTGGATTTATGAATGTTATTTTGTGAGGTATGAATGGAGGAATATATTGGAGGTTTTAGAGGGAGGTAGAGAGTTTTTATATTTTGTGGGGGGGGAAATATTATTGAGAATGAATATATAAGGGATTGATGGGTTTAATAATGGATTTAAAGGAATGTAATAAATTGAGAATTAAGTTAAAATGGTTTTAAGAATTGTGATTTTTTTTGTTATTATGATTTATTTGATAGAGGTTGTGGATAATTGATTTTATAAATTATATTGGTTTGTAGAGGTAAGTGGGGTTAATGGGATATGTTTATTTTATGGGGAAGGGGTGTCATCACAGCTGTTTTACTGACCCTAGTGTTTTTTTTTTTTTTTTAACTATTTATGATCATTGAATAAAGAACAATTTCACGCCTCAGTGTTTTGTGATTGGGAGAAGGAGAACGAACTTGTGTGCCCTTTTATGGGTATTTCCCCAGCTGGTTCAATGCTGGGGTGGCGTAGTCGTTATTTATTCTAGCTCTGTATATGAGAGTGCCTCCCCTTTAAAACGCCACATGTTTAAAAATGAATATGAATTTATTTTCTTTCCATTATTCGAGGTCTGACAACACTGCATCTTTTTTGTTATTTTGACCAGTTGTCGTTTTCTGCAAAAAAACCTCTAAATTACAATATTTTTATTTGGGAGAAATGTTGTCAGTAGTTTATAGAATCAAACAAAAATTTAATTTTTACCAAACACATACAATTAAATTAGTAAACCAGAGAAACAATAATTTTGCAGTGGTCTCCTATTTTTTCCAGAGCTTATATAAATGAACTAAATAAACACAAATGCACCAGTCACTGAACTTACTTAAGCTGACTATGACGCTATTTTTCTCTAGAAACAAACTTTATTGCATTATTTTCTTGTTATCAATATAAAAGCTGCTTAGACATAGAAAAAAAAAAATCTGTATTGTAAAAATCGCTATATAAATAAAGTGACTTGACTTGTATTGTATCTATATTGGGGATCCAGTATGTGCATCCATCGACAGAAACATACATAACGGAACAACCTTTTTTACGCATTGATATTTTCAACAAACCGTATTAAAGATGCTTCATCATATATATAGATCAACCAGAGTGCAAAGTGCGAGCCCGTGGGTGAGAACTATGGTTATATTTTAACGAGAACCTTTACACCCTAACACAGAACCTCTCTATCTGCCTATAATAAGACAATCTCAAATTCAAATTCTAGAGAAAATCAACATTATCACCATCCGTTTATGCATTTCCCACGGTTCATGCAGCGTGGCGTCACAGATCGTGGTGTTTCGACAAAGGGGAGCCATTGCAGATGAGAATTAGACTGCTGCGGCATCTTTCGCATTCTTCCTCCTGAAGTTCTGAGGCTCTCGGGTCATGTTGCTGAAGCCTGCGCTGCGTCATCTACTTGCCCATGATGAGTCCCTGTGCTCTGAGCTGTCTGCTTCTGAGAAGTGGACGTGTCAGCATTGAGGCTGGATGAGCATGAATTATACCGCCGAGTTCACGTTCCTGCCTATGAGGAGCTGGTAGAGGTTGTGACACGTGCTGTGGCCAGACTTAACATCAGCTGGCTGCATGAGAAACAGGAAGCGCTTAATAAAATCCACATCAATCGCATCAATCGCATTTTTGGCGAGTTATCTCCCGGGTGGGGATACTTGTAAGTGACTGCTAATTTGCCTGAATTTATAAGGTCAGTATCGATTTATTCGTATAGTTATTTTGAAGGACTTTTATTTTGATACGGCCTTAACGTGTGCCATCATGGGTGTTTAAAGCGCGCTCTGTTTCCGCTATGTGCATGTGCGCACACTTCTGTGAAGGACGCAGCTTGTATACACGACGGTTTTCTCTCCCCATGAAGTTTTTTGTGCATCCCACTTACATGAGTGTCACGAATAAAACGCTAATGGAAAACATCAGTTTAAGGAGTACTTGGCCATCATTCCAGTGGGGTAGCTACAGTAAGAGCTTCGCCATTCGTCGTTCGAGTCTGCTGTGTTAATGACTGGTGTCCATGCCGACGGGTCTTTGAGAAGTGGATGTTCACGGGCAGCAGGTTGATTTCCGATGGTCAAATGTGGTTCGTTTATGGATATATCTGCTGCTGACAAACTGTATTATCTAAAAAGGTATGTGGGTGGATCGGCACGCAAAACCTTGGATGGTACCTTCTACAGGAGTGACGACGAAGCTTATAAGGATGCCTGGAGTAAATTAGATCAAAGGTATGGTCAACCATTTGTGATTCAACGTGCTTTTCGCCAGAAGCTTGCAAATTGGCCAAAAATTCAATCAAAGGATGCTATTGGACTTATAAGAATTTTCGGATTTTCTTAATGCCTGCCAAGATGCCATACCTCATGTTGCAAGTCTACAAATCTTAAATGACATGTTAGTTCAAAAACTACCTGAATGGGCTGCTTCGCGTTGGAATCGACAAGTTACACAAACCTTGAGAAACAATAATGATTTTCCTGACTTTAAGACCTTTACAGCATTCGTTTCATTAGAAGCAGTGATTGGTTGTAATCCAGTCACGTCATCTTATGCTCTCAGTTTAACATCTGTTAACATAAAAATCTCAGAGTCTAAAGGAAATAAGGGCTAATGTCCTTAAAGGTATTGTTGGTAGAAAGCCACAAAAATACTTTTTTCCATAATTTTTCAAACTGTCTTTATTATCAATGCCTAATTTAAAATGAAGTTCTCGGAAATGAAAAATATAAATATGAGTGTCTGTAGTCTCTAAGGGACTGTAATTTACACAGCTCTTTATTCCATTCGGGACGAAAGAAATGATTGGCTTGGGCGATGTCACTCTCTCGTACCATGGATACCACTCTGCTGTTAAGGAGCAGCCCAAATGCGCGGCAACGTTTGATGAGGCTCGGGAAGCTTGTAATAACAATTATGGAGAGAAAGAACGTCAAAATTCTCTGTAAAGTTAACTGCATATAGAGGCAGCGAAGTCAATCAGTTAAAAAAGGATAGGACCGTATTTGAAAAGGATATGAACAAAGAGTATTTGGATAAAATAAAGAAATCTTACGAAGAGTTCAATATCGGCGTGGCTTTCCTGGGTTGTGACTAATGATTCTCAAGGGGCTGAAAAACAATTAAAATTAAAAAAAAAAATAAAGTGACTCATGATGGCTTATTTCTGCTGGACAGGAATTCTTGCGGTTTTCATTTTGATGGCAGTTATTTTTTCATGACGCATGTATTTACTTGCTCTCGTAGGCTATCCTAATATAGCTACCTAACGTTACGTAGCATAACTAAAGGTACTGGCTTAGCTATGACAGTGTAACTTTGGTGGCGACTGGTAATCGGTAATGTTAGTATGCCAGGTTGAGACAATAAATAAAGAAATAGGCCTATCTGCAGTTGAATAGCTGTTTTGTTTAATTTGCAAAAAGCTAACTTTAGGTTAAAACGTTTAGGGGATCTTTTTTTTTTACCTAGCTTTACCCTATGCCTTTAACTTTGTTCCTATTTTCACGGAACTCTTCCTGCTCCGTTTTTTCACGTTTGGTTTGTTGTTATATGCTTACATATGTTTACCTTTGTCTTTATGTTGTTTCTGTATGTGTTATACAATATATGTTGGTGTTGTGTGTTATATTATTTGTGTCTGCAATGCTGTGTTGTGTGAGGTGTGGTCTGAGTGTATGTTAATCAGTTTATCTGTAAACATCTTATGTTATGAAATTTACAAATTACTAATCACAGTGTAAATTGATTAGTAATGGCAAACGTGTTTATTGAAGCTTTTTTATAGCTTTGTCCTTATATTGTGTTTGATTCCTTACGAGATTGTAGATTATTTAAACTTTACCTGTATCGATATGCGAGACTTGATAGTGAGTAGTAACAGCATTGTTTAATTGTTTTATATTCTTACTGATAAAGTTAGTTATTTTAATACTTGTGATTCCTGTTCTTGTTGTCAATACATGCTCTGCGCTCCTCTCTGCTCGGCGCTGGTAAACGCGTCCGACTCTTCCAGCTGAGCGAAACGGCCGGATCGCGCGTTCTTTGTGTTTTGGGGAGGTGGCTTTGGAAGGAGCCGAGAAGGGCGGGTGTGGGAGTTAATGGTATAATGCGCTGTGGTTTATTGCAGTCTTGAGAGGATACAGTCACTCGATTTTTATATTTCTTTTCAGAGTACTTACATTTTAATTATGCTCTTTGATATATATAAGACAGTTTAAATCAAATTGGAAAAAAAGTATTTTTGTGGATTTCTACTACAATACTTTAATATCAGACCGATTTGGGTTTTAATAGACCATAGTTCATCAAGAAAATGTCAAACCCCTGTGTTTTTTGTCAAGATCCTAAACATCAGCTCTATGATTGTTCCAAACTGATGACCAAGACACTAGCAGAACGACGGGCATACATAAAGGAAAATAATCTTTGTTATGGATGTTTGAATCCATCCAGTGCTCATATCTGAGATTGAAAAATGAAAGGGAAGATGTCAAAGTTGCTCTTGTCATGGGGAAGTCTCGTGTATCTCCTTTAAAGATTACAACTATTCCAAGGTTGGAGTTGACGGCTGCAGTAGTTTCAGTGAATGTCAGTAAAATCCTTAAGCAAGAACTTCGGTATACTGACATCACAGAGTTTTTCTGGACTGACTCCAAGGTTGTTCTAGGATACATCAATAATGAGGCCAGACGATTTCATACGTTTGTTGCTAACAGAGTTCAAAAGATTCATTTGAGTACAGTTCCGCAGCAATGGCGGTTTGTTCCAACAAAGGACAATCCTGCTGATCATGTCTCAAGAGGTCTTACCGTTGATGAAATGATTTCATCTGACTGGTTCACAGGGCCAAGGTTCTTATGGAATAAGGAGATGGTTATTCCTGCCAACGAGATTCCAGAATTACAACCAAGTGACTCAGAAGTCAGATGTTCTCAAACACTTAACACAAAGGCAGCAGAACAGGAAATTACTGTAAATCGCCTGTCGAAGTTCTCATCTTGGTCTCGGGTAATAGGAGCAATCGCACGCATTCAACGATGGATTCACAAGGATAAGTCAAACAGACTTTCTACGGTTGAAGAAAGAGAAAAGGCTGAATGCCTCATAATCAAACTTCTGCAAAGACGTGTTTGAAACTGAATTGAAGGCATTAGGTAAAGGTATCCAATTGTCATCTCACAGTGAATTGTACAACCTTGATCTATTTCTTATATTTACATTTATTCATTTAGCTGACGCTTTTTATCCAAAGCGACTTACAATTGCTATATTTCAGAGGTCGCACGCCTCTGGAGCAATTAGGGGTTAAGTGTCTTGCTCAGGGACACATTGGTGTCTCACAGTGGATTTGAACCCGGGTCTCTCACACCAAAGGCATGTGTCTTATCCACTGCGCCATCACCACCCCTATTTCTTGATAGTGATGGGGTGCTTAAGATGGGAGGAAGACTTCGCAATTCTTCTCTTTGTAGTCGATTCAAACATCCTACAATTATCCCTAAAGACCATCACGTTACAAAGATGATCATCGCTGACTGCCATGAAAGAGTTAAACATCAAGGTAAAGGATTTACCATCAATGAAATTTGTTCAAAGGGGTTTTGGAACCCAGGCATCAATCGTGTTGTAGCATCTCATGTGCGTAATTGTGTTTACCTGTAGAAAACACAGGCGTCTACTAGAAGAGCAAAAGATAGCTGACTTGCCTTCAGAGAGAGTGAATCCCTCTCCACCATTCACTTACTGTGGTATGGATTGTTTTGGCCCATTTTCTGTGAAACAAGGACGAAAGGTGCAGAAAAGATATGGATTGATCCTTACCTGTCTGTCTTCCTGTGCCATTCACATTGAGATGCTTGATTCAATGTCAACAGATTCCTTCATTAATAGCTTGCGCTGTTTTATTGCCATACGTGGGGCTGTGCGGCAGATTAGATCTGATCAGGGGAGTAACTTTGTGGGGGCTAAGAATGAGTTGGCTGAAGCACTCAAAGAACTTGACACGGAGAAGTTGAATAACTTCTTGGCTTCAAATCAGTGCGACTTTGTTATGAATGCACCATGCGCAAGTCATACAGGAGGTGTATGGGAGCGACAGATTAGGACTGTCAGAAGTGTCCTCCAGTCTACACTTTTAATTGCCTCTGAAAGGATTGACGATTCATCTTTAAGAGCGTTCCTTTACGAAGCCATGTCAATTGTAAACAGTCGTCCACTTACTGTCAACAATTTAAGCGACCCAAATAGCCTTGAACCCATAACGCCGAATCATTTTCTTACCATGAAATCCACCATTGCCTTACCTCCGCCAGGCAAGTTCCCTAGAGAAGATCTTTATGCCAGAAAAAGGTGGCGCCATGTCCAATATCTTGCTGAAAAATTCTGGAGTCGCTGGCGTAAAGAGTATCTCTCAAATATTGCAGTTAGACAGTGTTGGCACACCCCTAAGAGAAATCTGTTAATAGGGGATGTGGTGATCGTCAAGGACAATGATCTACCTAGACATAAATGGTCATTAGGTAGGATTGCAGAAACGACTATAGACTCGGATGGACTTGTGCGGAGAGTCAGGGTTTATCTTGGTGATAAAAATCTGGGAAAGAAAGGAGAACGTCTTGGGAAGCCTTCTGTTATTGAACGTCCTGTTCAGAAGTTGGTTTTACTGTTGGAGACTTGTTAAAGTTTTTTTTTTTATGTTTGTTTGTTTCTTTATTATTATTTATTATTATTTTTTTTGGTTTATATTGTTTGAAGTGTCATTGTAATTTTGAAATCATTTGTTTATTATAACTCATGATTTGGTGGGAGTGTAAGTGACTGCTAATTTGCCTGAATTTATAAGGTCAGTATCGATTTATTCGTATAGTTATTTTGAAGGACTTTTATTTTGATACGGCCTTAACGTGTGCCATCATGGGTGTTTAAAGCGCGCTCTGTTTCCGCTATGTGCATGTGCGCACACTTCTGTGAAGGACGCAGCTTGTTTACATGACGGTTTTCTCTCTCTATTAAGTTTTTTGTGCATCCCACTTGAGGGTTATATGGTAATTAAGTTTAATGTTTATAATTTTTGTAATTGTATCGTTTTATTGTGATGTTGGTTAACGGGTTTGAGTGATACAGTGTTTGTTGTATTGTTTGTTTTGCTGTAGCTCTTACGGTGTCTACATGAGTGTCACGAATAAAACGCTAATGGAAACATCAGTTTAAGGAGTACTTGGCCATCATTCCAGTGGGGTAGCTACAATACTGAAAGAGATCTTCACCGACCAAGGCACAACATTTGTCACCAACACTCCACAAATTATTAGGGATCAAATAGGTGTACAAACAGATAGGCTGGTGAAGTGGTGTAATCAGATCCTAAAGAATATGATTCGAAAGTTTCTTCACCATGATGCAAAAAATGTTATTGACCATGAGGTTGTAAGACTGGACAGAGGAGGTGCACGGCAAATTTACCACCTGAACCTCCTGATACCATGGAGGGAGCAGGGCTCTGTGCAGTTGGCAATGACAGTAAAAGAGAAGGCGGAGCTCAGTCCAGAAATAAATTCTAAGGCTGATGCCTATTTTTAGGTCCCTTACGGAAACCACAACTCATCATTCCAACTCACGGAGGTAGTCAATTTACAACATGAATTTGCCCATGTATTTTCCCCTCTCCCCTCCCGTACGAACCTCATGGAGCACCACATTGAAACGTTTCCATGTGTAGTGATACATTGATAACTCTTCAGACACAAGGAAAAAGGGGTTCATGTGGAATAAAAGGGCTATGCTTGTAATGGGTGTGACAGAAGAGTCACACAGTGAATGAGTTGCTTGATTGGTTGGGTATAGCTTAGTTTTATTTAACACTGGATTTGATGAAGGGATACTGACAGATCCCCTTCACACCAATGTCCCAAGAGAAAATGGCCTTTACCACCCCATTTGAATTACACCAAATTGTGACACTTCCTTTCAGTTTGTTCAGGGCCCCAGCTAGATTAGGATTGGGAGATGCAATCGGTAAGGGAAACGCCTCTGGTTAATGAGAACTAGCTGGTATTGTCGCTTTGCAATGAGTGGAGAGGAACCTGCTGTTCCTGGGAGGAGAGATGGAGAGTGTGCTGTGCTGGTGCCTGATCTGAGCAGTTTTTGTTAAATAAAGACTTAGGCTGTGTTCAAAATAGCCCCCTATGGCCTTAAATAGTGCACTATTTGAGAGGATAGCCATTTGTAGGGGTGTCAAAGCTGGCTATAATTCACTCTCCATTCATCTCTAAATCTCTGCACAAAGCTAAGCTAAGTTTCCTTTTTATGCTCATTGCTTAAAAGCTATCAGATAATTGGCAACATGCTTGTTGCTTAAGGCTATCCACGTATCAGCAACACGTGTTGCTTAAAAGGTATATCTAGTTGTTTTCAGTAACATGCTTGTTGCTATAGGCTTATGCAATCATATTGGGCTTTGGCAATGTCATTGTGATTGGCAACATGCTTTTCGCTGCCAACATGCTGTGCAAACTAGTCAAGTCACCTTTATTTATATAGCACTTTATACAATTCAAAGCAGCTTTACAGTGATAAACAGGAAAATAATGAGGTAAGACTTTATTTTGATAGTCTGGACTAGCCTACAAAAAAATTCAGATACTCAGAATTAGCATCTGTTTTCTTTATAAATCATTATTTTCAAACAATGTAAGTTTATTAGTTGGTATGTAAAACTATGTGAAAAAAGTATTAGGCTACTCAATCAAAAGAGTAAAAACAACTACAAGCTAAGTATACTTAGAATACTAAATTATACTTTTAAGTATATCTCTATCAAATTATATGTATACTTAATTGCAACTTTAAGTATATTTCTGAGAAGTACAAAAAGTATATCTCTGAGAAGTACTTAAAAAGTAGACTGAAAGTATACTTTCATGTTTTTAGTTTAAACGAAGCATACTAAATAGAACACTTGAATAAACATCTAATTAGCTGTTATTGGAAAGATGCTTGTTGCTTAAGACTCGCATGGTTATTTGAAACATGCTTGTTTCTTTATGCTTATCTGATGCCAACATGCTGTGTTTAAGTCAGCAATATGCTTGTTGCTTAATAAATCTTATCTAGTGTGTCAGTAACATGCTTGTTGCTTAAATGGACAGTAGGTATGTTTTGACACAGAGGTCTCTTATTCAAACACTAACAAAATCGTAGCTTGATGATCCCATGAAGGAGTGTGGAATCATGGAAGTCGTCTTCTTCACCTCCATAGCTGATGTAATCAGTCCGATGGGAGCAGAAATCATGTTCATGACCAGTGCTGTGTTACCCCACAATTTTAATGAATTTAAAATAAGGTGACCTGTATGAGTAGTAATTCAGCACTTTGCAGCTATTTCATTAGAATTAAATAACAGATCAACTTCAGGGAAGAAGGTAGACATAACTTTAATAATAAAATAAACATAAACAACAAAAACAAAAGGAGCAACAGCGGCAGACTCTGGCATAATAGCATAATAAAAACAGCAACGTAAAATGTTCCAGGCTCTCGGCCCCGTACTACTTCATACCACAGCTGTGGAGGGGAAGACAACAGCTCCCATGATTCCACGCTCATTCACGGCATCATGAAACTATGCCTTGTTATTGTTTTGAATAAGCGACCTCTAGCGGTGAAATTTATATACTGTGCCTTTAATACACAACCAATTCACAAATCTAAAAGTACATTTACCATGCTAATGCAGTTGGTAATGACATGCATGTGTGGGTTAAACTGTAAATATGATGTGAATTTGTACTTTTTTTAGATTTGAAATATAATTCTTTGCAGTTGATAGGAAATGTAGAGTTGCACAGAGTTTATACTGCAAAGCAATGTTTTTGCCATATGTCTCATTCAAAGTGAAACATCAGCCTGGTGTGTGCAAATAAGACTTTCCTAATGTATTACTGTATGCAATATTCACGTAAGCACTGAATATTTGCAACACTAGTTTACCGTACATGAAGCGAGTCGCTGTATGATGTGGCTTGAATCCAGTCGTATATATGACGTTGATAATGCTGCACACATCTGTTACATTGATCTGAAGAAGAAGATGAGAGTCAACAGGCTCCAATACGAATGTATTTAATAATAAAATAAACTCAGGTAAATCACAGAGCATAACAGTGTGCATGCAACACAAAAGACAACTGACCACTAAAGGGTGAACAAGGAGGAACTTAAATACACATAAATAATGAACTAAAAGACAATCAGTTATGAGAATAAGCAGTGTCCATAGAAACTAATGAGTGGTGGAAAACAAGGACAAAGAAACTCATGACTAGAGAAAACAAAACTAAAAGTCCATGAAAATGAAACTAACTAAACAGAACAGTGACATTATTCTCGCGACCTCTGAAGGCACGACCTCTGGAGGACTTTGGAGGCGGACGAGGAGATTGGACAGGGATGGCAAAAGGAGTGGGCAAAGGGCGGGAAAAAAGGGCAGGCAGACTGACAGATGACGATGACAAGGGAGGAGCAAATGGAGGTATTTGCCATGGAGGAGATGATGGGAGGTATTTGCCATGGAGGAGATGATGGGATGAATGGCCTGGTGGGTGAGACCCAGAGCACAGTTGGGACAACAGCCCATTGTGGAGTCGACGACTGGAGGAGCCATGGCGTAAAGGTGACTGGCGACATCCGGGTGACGACCGATGGAGATGGAGACAATGTCAGAGGATCCCAGGGCGCAGACGGAGAGCTGATCGGTTTGAGTGAGAACACTGGCTCTGGAGACCAAGGCGAGGGTGCGGGGATGAGCGCTCGAGGTGGAGCCCGAGTGCCCAAGGACTTAGCTGGTGCGCTCAAGCTGGTGCGCTCGAGGACCAAGGTGGATCCGAAGGATGGGCGGAGCCCGCTGGAGGTGGAGAGACGCAGAACGCGGATGGCTCGTGGCGCAGGCAGGGTGACTGCTGACTGAGGTGGAGCCGAAGGGAGGAGAGAGCCTGGTGGAACCGCAAGGCTAAGGGTCTCTGGTGGCACCGATGGTGAGAGGAGCAAAGGCGGCGCTGGCAGGTTGACGGGTCGCGAAGGGTTCAGAGGCTGGAGGCGGAGACAAGGGATTCTCTCGCTTAGGCACAGCTGGAGAGCACAACATGAGGCTTGACCATATCGTGTGGCATTACAGAGAAAGGCGAAGGGCTGGCATACAGCTGAGGCGGGGCTGGAGGACTGGCAGAGCTCTGTGGTGAAGGTGAGAGTGGAAAGCTGGATGGAATCAATTGGTGTGATGAAAGGATGGGGCACGCTGAAAGGTAGGAGCATGGAGAAAGGTCTTTATCATTGGTCACAAAAGCTGTCTGTCAGGGTGTGGGGTAGGGTTAGGGGTTAGTGTCTCTTGTAGCAATTCACCTTTCGGCACTCCTCCTTCCAGCACGCCCATTACTCCGACCTTCAGATATCCCTGTCACTACTAATACACAGGGAGATAAATTGTCTTCCTGAAGTCTGAGCAGTCTATTCACATGTTACGTCTTTTGCATGCTCTGGTTTGTTATTTTAAATGTAGACACACAACAAGTGTGCTCACAATAGAGAGTGATGCCGCTGCGATGCTCATGCGTTGCGAAACGTTTGTTTTTTCCAGGCTACGCCATAGCGAGATGAAAAATCACAACTTTTCAGAATGCAGAAAGTCCACCGCAAGTCATGTGACAAGAACCTAAGGATACCTAGAGCTGTACAATTTGTCAAATTTTGGTGCTGGAAATATATTTATTCTTTGCTAAAACTTCCTTGTCATCATGGAGAGCGCAGCTCATGGTTGCTTAGCATTGGCAGACATCACGGGAGCGCAAGCTCACGAGTGAGCGCTTTGAAAAGGAGGAGAAAGTGGTGCAGCTGGCGTTTTTCACTCATATTTAGACGCGGCATGTGAATGACCCCTTCAGAGGCTTCAGTGACATGATGCCTCAGTGGGCAATGCTGCCAGCATCAGCCAATAAATTGGCCTGATTATATGGGCTTCAGACTATCGTGACACCAGAGTGCTCCCGTAGCGTCTGATAATGGCGCAGCATCAAGTGAATCTATGAAACCCATTTTCAAGATTTGAAAAACTATTGTGAGACTGAGATAGACTGAGACATTATACTGAAAATATATTTCTCCTCATGACTTATTTTTATCTCAGTCTTTCTTCATAGCAGTAATTTATCAGTAATTCATGCATCCTCAGTTAGCCTTAATCCTTTCACACTGACTCCTTACAACAGAAGACTCTGTAATTCTGTAAAATCCATGTGAGACTGAGATTGGCTCAGTCTTTGTCACTTTGAGGTGTACCATTGTTTGATGAGGTTACATAAAGGTTTTCCCATGGAAATCTATACTCACAGATTTTCACATGACACAAAAGAGAGCTGAGTCTTTGTGTTTTTGCAGTCTAGGCATAAAATCATGGAAACCTGCACAACCTTAATCTCCAGATCATATGAAAGGGAAAGAACAAAACAGAAGTGATGGAAATCTAGATTATATAGTGCCATGTGGTAATACATTCCTATAGCTAAGGGACACGATGATATTACAAAATTGTAATCTCAGAAACGTTCCACTTCCTGGGTTTCAATTTAAGTGAACCTCAGGAGTTAAGTGTATTGTCAGGGAAACAGGTCAGTTTAGCTGAAAGGGAATTATTACATTATATGGAATTTTGAAAGAATCACTTATTTTTATTTATTAAATTATAGGGAATTTCCAAACTATAGTGAAAATACTATTTATTAGCATGGTAACATAGATCAGCAGTTTAAGACATTAAAGGACAAGTTCGGTATTTTACACTTAAAGCCCTGTTTTAAGATCGTTTCTCATGAAATAGAACGGTTAAGATTGAAATTTGGACAAATGCTGCTGTCCCGAGAATTTTCGGTTTCTGTGTTAGCACCCCCCCACCTCCACAATGGTTTCATAGGGGCACTGGAAGAATCATTCATAAAATGCATTAAACTTTAGTTTACAAAGACGTGAAACTCACCGAGTGGTCTGGGGTGTTCACTGATATGCTCACACAAAAATCGCTGCAAAAGATGCTTTCCAACAGGTTTTATCGTAGTTTTTGTCCAACTCCATTGACTTGTATTGGATGTTCTGTGAGGTACGGTATTACTCCGCTGCCGGAAACGGAAATGGGGTTGTTTGTATTCTTTCTGTAGTCTTATGCAGTCGCGGTATCGTAAGCTATACGCTATCCAAACATTGGCAAAGGTGCATTATCGCCACCAACTGGGCTGGAGTGTCTATTATTCAAGCTCTCAACGGAAGAATGTCCGGTTGTGAGGCGTTTGGAAAAATAGGTCCACAGTTTTACAACGAATGGTAAAACACCTGTTGGAAAGCATTTTGCAGCGATTTTTGTGTGAGCATATCAGTGAACACCCCAGACCACTCGGTGAGTTTCACGTCTTTGTAAACTAAAGTTTAATGCGTTTTATGAATGATTCTTCCAGTGCCTAAACCATTGTGGAGGTGGGGGGGTGCTAACACAGAAACCGAAAATTCTCGGGACAGCAGCATTTGTCCAAATTTCAATCTCAACTGTTCTATTTCATCAGAAACGATCTTAAAACAGGGCTTTAAGTGTAAAATACCGAACTTGTCCTTTAAATTCGTAAGCACATATACTTCTCTTTAAAATACAAACAAGACTTTATTGATTATTCTAACACAGTGGTTCCCAGCCTTTTTTACCTCCAAGGCCCCCCTGCTCTCCGAATCAATATTGCAAGCACCCCCCCCCCCCTTTTTATTCACAAAAACATTTGTCTACTAGTTACTACTTTTCAACTCCATGTTTTATTTAAACAAAATAAATTTAAGATAGATTTGAACATTCAGTGTTCTTTTTTGAAAACATACTTTGCAGACATTCTTTACAACTTAAAAGTACTTTGCTCAGTTATACAGTAGCCTAACTTCAACAAATAAGCACAAGTCAACCTGTTGAAAATGAGAGTCACGTGCAGTAGCGGTTTTAGGCACGGGCGAACCGGGCAGTCGCCCGGGGCGGCATTTTTTCATGTCACATGGGGGGCGGCACGAGCAGTTAAAAAAAAAAATCCTCTGCGAAGCGGTTTTCTATTATCTATCATTTCACTGTGTGGGGAATTGGCAAATTTGTGCCCCTGCTTGCTGAGAAGGTGCCGTGTGTGACGCCGGTTTCACACTGCACGCGTTAGCAGTGCGTTTTTTTTTTTCGGCGCCCATGTTAACAGATTAGAGCATTCACACACCGCACGCAGAGGCGGCGCGGCAGCGCGTAGCAGGAGCACTGTATCAGCAATACTCTAATGGAATTAGTGGGCTAAAGTCAGTCTCACCACCTCGACTTTCTTCCAAAATAACGCATATTTCATTCACAATATTATAAATACAGGCCTATAGTTCCTGCAAATTTTTGTTTTTCCTGAATTGTGTGAAATGGCTAATAAAAATAAGTAATACAAAACGATTAGGCTATGTGGGTCACCTCACCAAGGTGAATTTGACTTCTGGCCGTGACTCGTGACGTGAGTGACAGTGTTGGGGGGCGGGGGATGGGAAATCTGTTGATTGTCGAGTGCCAAATAAACAAAGATGGACAGGAAAAGGTCAAAGCCATCAGGTGCACAATTTAGAAAAAAAAAGAAAAGAAGAAGAGGAGAAACGAGCAAAAGATAAAGGTATGCAACTATGTTCTCTCTGTGGTATGATTACGGTATCCATGTTGTCATGAATGAAGGGCTAATGTTAATTGTGGGTAACTCGTCTCTTACGTTTCTTAGCCTTTTTGCTATGATGCTTGTTATGCTTATACAACAATAATTAGGTTTTAAGTCAACAAACACGAGATCTAATTTCACCATAATATTGTGCTTTGCAACAAAACTGTTACAAGGGTCCGTGTATCTTTTGGTCATTTGATTTCCTGTTAGGAATGGAAAAACGAGACATTAAAAACAGCTCGTTTATTCGTTTTTTTCTTTAGTTTAAAAAACGAAAAATGAGATTTTGGCTCGATTTTTCATTTTTCGTTTGTGGTTTACAAATCGGTTTATGGGTTCGATATTTCAATCGCACACGTGGGCGGCGCTGACACGCCTCTTTCATCTGATTGGTCAAACCGCTCCGCCTTCAGTACGAGCTTTTCTTTCTGTCAGGCAGAATAGGAGTGCGGCACTGACAAATGCACTTTAATAAAATAATGTCTGAAACCACCACTCACTGTTAACTACGCACAGTATTTGAAACAGGAATATGTTGCTGGTCACGTAATTCGTGCTGCTGCTTCTTGCAAGCGACCCCATTAATGTGAGCCACAGTAGGCCTACATATGACAGATTATTTTAGCTAGATGTATTTCTCATTGATAAATACAGTGCAGATAGTTCCGTCTCTTTGGATAAAAGGGGAAGTGGAAATAAAAATCAATAATAGGCTGAACTGTAGCCTACCATGATAATATGTCCGTAACATTAGATGTCCATAGATGACCTACCCATAACTGTAACATGATAACACAATTTGTACAGTATAAAAATCATTATGTCTAAAGTTCCCATAAAACATGAAAACCCAACAACCCAATGGGAATATATCCTTGTTGTGTAAAACATCTGTTCATAATCTGTGATTACACAATTCCAATAGGAATAGCACCGGGAGGCGTCTGGAATGACTGTGTCACTGTGCAATTATCAATCCGCATTTTTAAGCCAGCTAATTTACAGTAGGCTAATATTCAGAATGTCCTTCTCATATAACGTCAACTACCGCACAAATGGGCTTCCTTTGTGAAATATAGCAGACCACCTTTTTTAAGCTGCTATTTAAGCTATATTTGTGCATAAATGTTTGCATTCAAGTTTTTAGAGACAGATAGATAGATAGACAGACAGACAGACAGACAGACAGACAGATAGATAGATAGAACGAACTACAATAGCCTAAACAGAACTGGAACCTTTGTAAGATATGCGCTCGTCTTCACAAAAACTACATGAAGGGTTTTAAACATCTCGTGTGGAGAAAATATTGTTTATTCTGGGCAGTATGGCAAGCCATGGCAAAAAGCAGGACAACTTGTAGGCTATAGCCTTGAAAGGAAAACAAATTTGCAGAGTAAAAACAGAGTTTGTGTCGTTGAATCATATTTTTTTAGTACATCTTAAAATATGGAGCTCATGACAAATAAAAGTTCCAGATGGACAAACATTAAATGCAAAAGCCAGTGTGAATAACAATATATTAAAATAAACTAGACAGTGTCAAACTTTGAAGTAGGGTTCAAGTTTTAATTAGTTGTACAGCTTGAATATGGCCTATGAATGAAATGAAACTGATGCAAACAGGAAAAGAGAGTAGAAAAAGACTTATTATCCTGTCGCCCCCTCTAGTGGACAGCATTAAGTATTACGGCCTTCATTTCTCAGATAACGCAAGTCAATTGATTTTTTGGGAAAGTAAGTCTGACCAGTTAGAAAAGATATAAGCGAGTCAGACCAGTCTGAAGTTCTGAGCCGAGTTTGGTGAAGCATTAAAGTTCTAAGCGGAGTCAATTTCTCATAATAATAATAATAATAATAAATAATAATAATAATGTTTAAATATTTGCTGGCTTTCTCAAGCCAACATAAAGAAAACTCAGAGAAACATCGACCAATTCAGTATGTAATAAATTTGTATTAGTTTTATAATAAAACTAATAACATTTTAAAGGTATGCCGTGCTCTTCAACCGACAAGATTTTAATTAATCCCAAACCCTGATAATTTCGTCAGTATTAGGTTTTTGTGCAAACAGAATCGTTTCGCTTACGTTCACTGATTCTAGCTTCTCTCTTTTCTGTCTCTTTCTTTTCATGGTAACTGTGGCTCACATTAATGGGGGTGCTTGCAAGTCGCAGCAGCACGAATTACGTGACCAGCAACATATTTCTGTTTAAAATACTGTGCGTAGTGGTGGTTTCAGACATTATTTTATTAAAGTGCATTGTCAGTGCCGCACTCGTGTACTGACTCTTATTCTGCCTGACAGAAAGAAAAGCTCGTACTGAAGGCGGAGCGGTTTGACCAATCAGATGAAAGGGGTGTGTCAGCACGCCCACGTGTGCGAATGAAATATCGAACCCATAAACCGATTTGTAAACCACAATCGAAAAATGAAAAATCGAGCCAAAATCTCACTTTTCGTTTTTAAAACTAAACAAAAAAACGAATTAACGAGCTGTTTTTAATTTCTCGTTTTTCCATTCCTAACAGGAAATCAAATGACCAAAAGATACACGGACCTACAAGTTCAGTTATTATTTATTTCCATCAGTTTGGCCCTGTAATTAGCCAATGGAATTTTCAAATCTGTAGTTTCAAGTCATGTATACTTTTATTGACCTCAACTACAGTGGTACAATGACATTTTAATGACAAATTCAATTTGTACCTCTGTAGTTGAGGTCAAGAAAAATATTCATGACACAATTATAATGGCCTCATGATGACAGCCAATGTTCTGTTCTTAGTGTAATAGTGTAATAATTATATTCTCTTTAGTTTGTTTTCACATTTGTGTGATAAAGTATTTGTGCTATAGAATATTTATTCTATATTTTATGTGTATATTATTCTTAATGTTTTATATTATTGTTGCTCTCTGCTCTTGTTAAATTTTTTAAATATATGATTGTATATATTTTTGGCACATTTATGTATATAGTGTATATTTAAGTTCTGATAACTTACACTGTCATAGTTTGTGCAGAATTGTGTTCACTGTCTTTTGGCAATGTTGTATGTAATGAAGGATTTGTGTATTTATTTATTTATTTTTATTATTTTTTTGGGTGGTCGAAGGTGGTCTCGCCCAGGGTGTAATTCAATGTAGAACCGCCACTGGTCACGTGCGTATGCGCTACTTTCTGCCAGTCATCATCAGCAGGGAGAGTGACTCAGCATAAGGTGCAGGTGGGACTGTCTGTGCAAAGTGTGCGTCAATAAACAAACGTAAGTTGACTGTTTATCAAGTTCAGTAGCGTTGTTAACCACCAACCCACGCAATTGCGTATACGGCCCCACAGGTTTTAGGGGCCCCCTGCTAACCAAGCAAATAAATCAGTTGATGTAACAGCAGCGCTGTTGACCTAATTTATTACGCATAAACATTGCTTCTGTGACCAAATTTAGAACGCTGCAAACATTGTTTGCTGATCAATATTTATATGTGAATTAAATCTGATTTTTTTAATTAGATCTTTTTAGAATTTAGAAAGAATTTAGAATTTTTAAATCTAAATTAGATTTTAATTTAAATCTAAATTAAATCTGCTCATCATTTAAAGCAATACGCTTATTTCACGCAGCCGTTATTTTGAAATCGAAAGCGAGGCTCCGGTGGGAAGAAAACCGGAAGTGTCGCCTTTAATCATAGGAGAGTCGCGAATGCGATGGCGTATTGTTGTGTTTAATGTAGAAATTAGTTATTCTAAAAATGTACATACATTTCTTTCATACTTTAGACTATATACAGTGAAATTCATTTATAAATTTTTTTTTTTTTTCAGAAAGTAAAAAAAGAAGCAGGAACGAACTATATACATATCCTATATTGGATATTAACATCCAATAGTGTAAATCGCGGCAGCAGCTTCAGGTTGGTAGTCCAAGGCATTGTTGTTTATCTTTACTTCCGGGGTTCTTCCCACCGGAGCCTCGCTTTCGATTTCAAAATAACGGCTGCGTGAAATAAGCATATTGTGTCTCTTCTTTTTATGGGATGAATATAGTATCAAAATGATTAACACGTGCAAGCACACTTATCAATGAACTTGATACATGTTGCAGAAATGTTTTATCCATGCCTTTCAACTTGCGTGTGCAAAATTCAAAATTGAATGAATGTGTAGCAATTTGTACAAATAGAGACATTTTTGTGAATACAAATGTTTTCTTTTGTATTAGTGTATCATAATTTGTGCATGCAACAAAGAAGATGTGCATGTGTGGATCAGGTGACGCGCGTGCATTCATTGAGTTCTTTTCTGAGTCAATCTCATTTGATTCATTTGGATTTTGAGACTTTCTTTTCGCTGTTTTTAAGCATTTCACAACCCACACACAAACAACTACAAATGAATAGGCCTGATGCTAATTATTAATGTGTGCACAACTACCCATTTATTTGACAAATTCACAAATGTCCGTCGCTACATTTAAACTAATACAATACAACTTGTGTGTGCAAAATCCAGAATCACATGAATGTGCAGCATTTTGTACAAATAGAGACATAGTTGTTAATACAAAACCTCAATTTTGTATTAATGTAGGCCAGAATTTGTGCATGCAACAAGTAAGATGTGCATTTGTGGATGAGGTGACACGCGTGCATTCATTGACTCGTTTCTGAGTCGATCTTATTTGATTCATTTGGATTTTGAGACTTTCATTTCGCCGGTTTCGCCTTGCACGATCCACACACACTTTCTGAGAAAACCTGCTACCACTAGATTGCAGTATTCTGCTAAAACAGACAACGGCAGCGTAATCAAGCGTGATCCCCATTTAAAACGCATAATGTGAGTGATATTAAATTGAGGCACCAAATTTAGTACACAATATAGGCCTACTACCTTATTAATAAAGCATTTATAGAGGCAATCAGATTATGAACAGCACACATAGAAAACCATTATAAAACGCTTCACGTGCAATAGCGCATTGCATGTTCAATAAGGTGTATCGGCTACTGAGTTTTAATATCACCGTCTTACTGCATTGACGTTAAGCTTTTTCGTAATAATAGGCTCTATGGGAGGAAAACTATATAGCCTTCAGACAAGAGCCTATATGAACTCGACGCGCAACATTTCACGTTAATGGCATTTTCCTTCCTGAGCCTGTTAAAAAGAAAAAACTTAACATGAAATTCTGCAGTTGCGTTTAACTTTGCATGGGTAGGGGAGAGCAACCGGTCCGAGAGCGCATTAAAGTAAGTTTTATGTTTGATATTCGCCGCATTTTCTAAAGGGACCATCTGCAAATTCCACTCACAGTCAAAAAAAATATCAACGTCCAGTCATTCATTCAAATGAACGATACCAAGGTTATAGTAAATGCCTAGTGGACAGACTGACTTAGCCTACTGTATGTCCAGCCAATATCTCGATTGAACAGTAACAAAAAAAGAATTACTGTAAATTGTTTTTCTATTCATGTTCCAAAGGTTGTAGTACGTTCCTAGTGATAGTCAGGTGAGATTTTGCATTATTGATCTGTAGTACCAAAAACCCTTTTGGTGAATTACAGTAATTTTTTATAAAAAAGTAATTGTTTACTGTAAATAGGCTACATGAAGGGAGGTATTGGGACAATTTCACCTGTAGTAAGCCAGTCTAGTCACTAGGAACATACTACAACCATTTTGAACATGAAAAAACCCTTTTGGTGAATTACATTATTTTTCTGCAGAATACAGGCTACATAGGCTACATGAAGGGAAGTATTGTCCAAATTTGACTTGTAAGTCAGTCTTACAGGAACCTTCTACGAGCTTTGGAATTTGAAAATGTCTGTTTTTAAATATTAAAAGTTATTTTAATAAAAAAAAGTATACGTTTTAACGCACATAGTGGAATTGGCAGACGTTCCCTTGTGCATCATGAGCTGTGGTAGCGCGTCAAAGCATTCTCATGTAGGCTATGCAGCTATACACACGTAGTAGCCTACTGATTTTCAATTAATATTTAATGTCGATATACAATGGTTGCATATTGTTAAAACTCATCGTGCTCACTGATCTATATAATGACATTCTATATAGATCAGTGATCGTGCTATATTAAGACTATATAACAGTGGCAGGCCAAGGGTAAAGGGAAAATCGTCTTTTAACATTTAAAAACACACATTTTCAAATTCCAAAGCTTGTGCTACAAGCTTTGGAATTTAAAAATGTCTGTTTTGTTCTGTTTTGAAAATGTCTGCTACAATGTGTAGTCATAAAAAAATAAGCCTATAATATGAACGCAACTGCGAAATTTCATGTTAAGTTTTTTCTTTTTAACAGGCTCAGGAAGGAAAATGCCATTACCCAGCTGGCATTTTAACGTCGAGTCACTGTTGAATCAACGTCAGGTGCCAGTGTTGGATAACCGTTGAATTTTGTTTAGATTTTGCAAATCAGATTGCAAATTGGATTTTGGAACAACGTTATTTTTCTACTGATATATTTCATGGTTTTCATAAAAGTCATGGTTGTAAAAAATAATGTTGATTTGACGTAGGCCTACAACTAAATTTTTTTTTTTATATTTCTATGTTGAATCCGTAGTGAGTCAACAACACAACTTCAACTATTTGGTGTTCAACGTTGTTTTAACGTTGAAGTAATGTTTTTTCATAAACTGACATTATTTCAACCACATTTAAACGTTTAATGTCAGTCGAATGCCAGCTGGGTAACGTGAAATGTTGCGCGTCGAGTTCATATAGGCTCTTGTCTGAAGGCTATATAGTTTTCCTCCCATAGAGCCTATTATTACGAAAAAGCTTAACGACAATGCAGTTAGACGGTGATATTAAAACTCAGTAGCCGATACACCTTATTGAACATGCAATGCGCTATTGCACGTGAAGCGTTTTATAATGGTTTTCTATGTGTGCTGTTCATAATCTGATTGCCTCTATAAAGTATGCTTTATTAATAAGGTAGTAGGCCTATATTGTGTACTAAATTTGGTGCTTCAATTTAATATCACTCACATTATGCGTTTTAAATGGGGATCACGCTTGATTACGCTGCCGTTGTCTGTTTTAGCAGAATACTGCCATCTAGTGGTAGCAGGTTTTCACAGACAGTGTGTGTGGATCGTGCAAGGCGAAACCGGCGAAATGAAAGTCTCAAAATCTAAATGAATCAAATAGGATCGACTCAGAAACGAGTCAATGAATGCACGCGTGTCACCTCATCCACAAATGCACATCTTACTTGTTGCATGCACAAATTCTGCACTACATTAATACAAAATTGAGGTTTTGTATTAACAACTATGTCTCTATTTGTACAAAATGCTGCACATTCATGTGATTCTGGATTTTGCACACACAAGTTGTATTGTATTAGTTTAAATGTAGCGACGCACATTTGTGAATTTGTCAAATAAATGGGTAGTTGTGCACACATTAATAATTAGCACCAGGCCTATTCATTTGTAGTTGTTTGTGTGTGGGTTGTGAAATGCTTAAAAACAGCAAAAAGAAAGTCTCAAAATCCAAATGAATCAAATGAGATTGACTCAGAAAAGAACTCAATGAATGCACGCGCGTCACCTGATCCACACGTGCACATCTTCTTTGTTGCATGCACAAATTATGATACACTAATACAAAAGAAAACATTTGTATTCACAAAAATGTCTCTATTTGTACAAATTGCTACACATTCATTCAATTTTGAATTTTGCACACGCAAGTTGAAAGGCATGGATAAAACATTTCTGCAACATGTATCAAGTTCATTGATAAGTGTGCTTGCACGTGTTAATCATTTTGATACTATATTCATCCCATACTTCTTGGATTAAACTGCTCGATTCATTCATTCATTCATTCATTCATTCATTCTTAATGAACGTTTGGAAGCGTCAGAGTTATGGGTGAATTTCAATGGAGGGACAGAAATATCTCAGATTTCATTCAAATAGGCTATCTTCACATTTGTGTCGCGAAGATGCACGAAATGTCATATGGGTTTGGAACGACATGAGATTGAGTAAATTATGGCATTTTCATCTTTGGGTGAACTAACACTAACCAAATTGGCGAGCGCGCTTTGGTGCTGAGCCAGAGACGGACTCGCTTTCGTCCTTGTAATATATATAACTGGGCAGTTTTTTTCCAACAACAACATTTAATTTAGGTTTAATTTAAATACTCGTAAAAAAATGCCCCTGACCAAGTTAATGATAAATGCTGGTTACTGAGTTTGTAAAGCCTTGATACAATGTCATCCTTTCTCTAAGTGATGAGTATTTCACAGAGATGAAGCGTGTGCTGTCGAGTACACGTGAATGTGCTGATTATGTTCAATATTACTTGCAATTCGTGGTGTATATATTGCACCCAGTGTTTGATTTGTATGTATTTATGTATGTGTGATCATCACATTAACAGCTGAAACGCTTGCCATTTCAAGTTTATTAACACAGTGTTTCTGATTATGTGCCACTCATTTATATCACTTCATAATTAGTTTCGGTTTTGAATGTTTTATTATTTCTAAATAATGGTAATTCTTTACCATTTACCATTTCTTTGTTCCATAATAATTTAATTGCTTGTATATTGATTTCTTTATTTTATTCTAGAATTGAACTTGATAAATTCTTTATTTAAGAGATTGGTAGCTTTATGGAAATAATGTTTGTGTAATAATACTCAAGACATTTGTTAAAATATATCTTTATTCCTTTCCCTTTGTAGACCACACACATCTAAACACACTATTAAGCTGTAAAGCCTGTGTACTGCTGTGCACAGCCAACAACTGTCAACAATAACTAACCCTTTGCCTGGAACTGATCGAATCCACTGTGTTCTTCCATTGAGGAAAGCTATACACCAACCAAAGTTTAGTCTGGAGGCTGTTTCGAGAGCAGTGGCTGAAATCACTGCTGCGGCAGCAAGGAATAAAGTTTAGTCTGAAATCTGTGGCTAATTATGGGAGCGTACAGGTTGCCTGAAATTAAACACATGCTGGGTGGGCTCGCAGCTCTTGAACAGAGATAGGCTGAAGTCTTAGGAGCTACAGGGTGGAGGGGGAAAATCCTGCAGTTGCAGAGGAAAGGAGGAGAGCAGGTGGAGTTTACTGATTCATGCAGAACAAATGCACAACATCTATTGAATGGGTAAATGACATTAGCTTATGTGAGACAAATTGACCTGATGTCAGTTTGCAAAACGTTTTGGAACCAACATTTCAAAGGAGATAGGAATATTATTGTTGTTGATGAAGAGGGAATTTGGGATCTTTTGTGGGCTCCCAGCTAACAAATTTAGGTTATATAAACGTTGTGGGAACATTGTTTTGAAATGTTCCAAACTTGTTATTTAAGGTTACGAGACCGTTTTTTAAAACGTTCTACTATTTTTACCCAAATATAACATTACTTGCACATTTATTTGTAATATATTTTCTTGGCTTGTAATAAAAATCCTCTAAACATTCCCCCGGGAACATTGCCTCTACTCTTCCATCCATTCTCCACACCGCTTATCCGTCCAGGATTCCGCTGTTGCTGGAGCTTATCCCACCATCTCTGGTTACAGGCAGGGGAAACACCCTGGACGGATGGCCAGTCCATCACAGGGCTCGCACACAAATAATTTAGTATCGCCAATTTACCTATGCTGTGTGTCTTTGAAGGGTGGTACCTGGAGGAACCCACACTGACACACAGAGAACCTGCTAACTCCTGGCTCTACCCACTGAGCCACTGTGGTGCCCTGTTTATATTTATGTTTATAGGAATTCAAGTGATAAAAATGTGAAAAAAAAACTAGTTGCTAAGCAACAAGAACAGTCCTCCATAGGCTAGATCGGTTCGAGTCCTTCGAATGCAGCCTTTGATATGGGACGCAGCTAGCCTGGCTAACATCAGACCAAGTCTCATTGAGACGTGGGTCTGGGAACCACATGTTCATTTTCTCGTATTTGAGGCGTGGTTTACGAATGCCCAGAGCCGTTTATTGGGTGCTACGAATGTCTATCAAATGCACCTGTACGTAGCTCATAGCCAATCGTTTCATTTATACCAGATGACGTATGTAGAGCGACAGAAATTAGACGACGAAGACGACGATGAGTCAGAGATTTATGTGTACACAATGGCGTGTATCTAAAGGGGGTCGCACACCGGACGAGAAGCGCAGCGGCATGTCTTTACAATTCGAACACATTATTCTCTATGAGTGTACACACACCGGCAGTGCCATTCGGCGTCCGTCCGCGGCACCCAGCTACGGCTCAGGACCTTGTTCAAAATCCTGCCGCGCCACAGAGCGCCATTTACATAGTTTTTTATTAAATTTACATTTATTTGTCTCAAATCGTCGTTAATGTATATACTGACTTCACCCTGTGCTGCAATATACATTTAGTTTTACATTCATTTACAGAAATCATCTGGTTGAATGAAAATTGCTGATGTTATCGGATTTTCAGGTGATATTCTAAATTCATTCCGTTAACGGACGCTCTGAGGTAAAGTGAATTCAGACTAAGCAGACTAAGCAACGATTGTATTTAATTGTACAGAACAATCATAACATAGTACAGACATGATCTTAATTCCATTATGTCCTTAAACATAACAATATTGCTGGCCATAAACTGACAAAGTGTGCGTCCGGTGTGCGATACCTCGAGTTGTCATAGACGCGGCGCTGCGCTTCTCGTCTGGTGTGCGACCCCCTTTAGGCTGCATCGAAAGGTAACTTTGCGTTTGCTGCCATGTTGGATCCATAGGTATAAACAAACTGCTTCGGTGTGTCGCATAGACGTCGTCATCGTCTTGCTGCTCCCTCCCCGTTCTGTGATTGGTCCCCTCGCTGAGGCGAAAATCTGGTCCATGGAATCCAGACTGCCTAGCAGCGTGAATAAAATCGCGCTGCGTGCAAGGCAGCATGAGGAAACCCAGTCTAGGACGCAGCTGTAGTTAGCAACAATTTGTTAATATTGTGACAATAAAATGTGTTAGTTTCATTTTCAAAATAGCCTGTGGTGGACTGTAAGGAAGTACATTCGTTAAGTATTCATGAACAAATGTGAAGTACTGAGGGGTTTTTTCCCCTCACAGAACAGCAATATTTTCCACGGGGAAACGAAGGGCGCATTTGAAGTCGCTTTTGAATCGGGGTAGCCTTCAACAATGTTGCGCCGCGATGACGCAATTGGCCTTCAAATGTGCCCTTCGGAGGACACAGCCTCCAAACTGGGACACATCTAGTGTCTGGTCTAATTGTTCAACCCAGAACACTTACCCGACTACCCACCTGTGAATAATCACCTGTATGCTACCGTCTCGAACTGTCCGATCTTCTGTCTTCCTCAGTCTTCAGTGATCACCTCGTCGTCAAGCCAACCAGCCTTCCAGTCACCTGTTATCTTCGGCTGCTAACAAATAAGAACAGTCATTACCTTGCCAGTATCATCTCAACAATCTACGTTAGTTACTTACCTGTTTTCATCCTGTGAGTGTCTCAATAAACTCTGTTTGGATTTTACATTTGTCTGCCTTCTGTTCCATGATAAGTAGAAAACTAAACTGTGTAAGAGTCTCTGGGAAGTACACGGTCCAAAACATGGAGTCGTAAAGAGCAAAGCTTATATTTTCTATCCAAAAACACACCAAGTTAAACAAGGGATAAAATAACACAAACTCAGACATACAACTAGACAGCATCCAAGTCAAATTAAAGTCCTGATTGCTTAGTGTAATGCATTAGTTCAATCCCAGCTAACAAAGTACGTTCCCATAACTTTCACTAACGCCCTTTAAAGTTATGTAGATGTTAGGACAAAATGTTTTTAAAACATTTAAAAAACTGGATGTTTTGAACACATGAAAACACAATGTTTTCATAACCTTTTCAAAATTATATAATGGAACATTCCTTTATATTCACATAAATCAAGAACAATTGTTTTTAATACATTAGTTATCTTGCTGAGGCTTTCGTTCTTGAGAAGCTCCGGTCTATGACAATATTCCCTCATAGATGTTCATAAGAATACCCAGCTCTTGAGCTTGCCTGTAATGGGTCTTGTAGCTCGGGCTCTGACCACAGGGAATTGACGCGATTGCACAGGTGCCCCTTTTATACTCAAGGTCACAACAGGCTGCCGCCTGCCAATGTCAAGTTCATTGTCATGTTTAGACTCATGCTTCAGACACAGATCATGCCGGAGGCATTCCCCATTAGCACCCCCTAGAGGACACAGCGTCTTGTTCCCCTTCTCATGCTTAACTTGAGACGTTCTTTGCCACTGTCGCCTCTGGCTTGCTTAGTTGGGGACACTTAATATTCAACAATATTATTGATCTGGCTGTACTGACGCTGCTGTATGAGAACTGAACTAAGCTGGAGGATGACATATTTTTTTTGCAGAACAGCTTTATAGATGAAATGAACTAAATTAATAATTGATAATCTTTTCAATGTACAACATTGAACTTCAGCTGAATAACAACATTTTCCTGTTATCACTGTAAAGCTGCTTTGAAACAATCTGTATTGCATATAGAGCTATATATATATATATAGGTGTTCTCCTGAGATTAAGTAAGTTAATATTTCAATAAATTAACAACACACCTTGGTATTTTATTTTATTTTTATTAAATGCAATGCAACATGAAGTGAAGGTCTGGTGTCTGAGATAATTATTAAAACAGGGCCTTGGCACTCAACAAAAACAGCCTCCATGTATATCCAGATCACACAGTGATCAGCTACCCTGATCTACCCTGAACACAGGGATCAGCTACCAATAATATTTTCGGTTCCATTTGTTTGTGAACAGGGGAAATATCATGAAAATTCATATATTCATATATATTACCCACTGTAACAGTGTTTCTCACAGGAGCTGAATATTTCTCAACACCGCTCTCAATGTTTTGATTGAGTCTGGGAGGCTCAATGTTTACAGTTTTGGGGGAGATAAACCCACGAATAGCACACTAATAGTAGTGAACAAACTGGGTTAAGGGAATGTAATTTACCATAACAATTATTACATACTTCACCTTTAAGTAGTTTGAGTGGTTCAATTTTAAAAAATGAATTCTGATTTCACTGCATAATATTTTGAAAATCCCATGGATATTTCCTCTCATAACAGATGTCAAAAAAGAGGTAAGTGTAGTGAATGACTCCTGGTAGCCCCATAGGTGTGCATTAAGGTTACTGACACATAGTGCATGCAGGCCCTCTGATAGTGTGTGTTGTGACATTTTCATCTTGTTGTCTTAACGGTCTAGTTAAACCACATTGTGTCATGCAAAGTTCATTTCACCTATAGAAATTGGGAAGGTGTAACACCTCCACCAATCAGAGGCTTCCTTTCATTTACAAAACAAGTTTTCTGAGAAAGGAGGAGTGTTTTGGCAACACTTCTGAAGTACAATTCTTTTGTTATTCCACAGCAGCTCTTTAAGAGTCAGATTTAATACACCAAAGGCCTAAACTTACACTTACAGTGGTGCATCCTGAGCTTTGTATTACATTTCATAATTAGAAAATTTGGTGTTAATGTGGACCTCATTATTAGATTTAGTGTCAATTATGGGTGCCCATGGTTGACATGAGTCTATGCAAAAGTCTTTAGTTATGGACATAGTGTGACTAAAAAAAATATACGTAATTTATTATTTCCACAACAAAGTTTATTTTTTTTAATAAACATATTTATGAAACATTTTATCATGGTTACGTTTTTTTTTGTCACACAAGTACAAATGAGGTGGTTCTGTTTCATGTAACCCATGCACCCACCTGATTCACAAATCATTAAATGTGGTTAATGCATTATGCTGTGATTTTACTTGAATGACTTAAAGGAGCCGTATGTAAGAATGTGGCCAAAACTGGTACTGCAATCACTTTCAAATTACTGTAGAGCGGTGTATCCCCTCTCCCTCCTCCCTGACTCGAGGTTGCCAGATAGGCTGCAGGATACAGCAGGAACGTAGGCAGCTACAAGAAGCTTTTTCTGTTAATTATGTTTATGCTTCAAATGAGAGATGTTTTGCAAAGTAATTATATATCGCAAAAATTTACTAATGGCGATTAGCCAAATATAATCGTAAAGATGTACGCTCGTATGTGACAGTACATTGTTAGAACAGTAGCTGTTAGTCTAACTTATAACGGTAGGTATCTGTCATTAACGTAAGTACAAGCACAAGCCTCTGTCACTGTGTGTATCCGATATCAAAGATACAGCTATTCATTTAGCTGACGCTATAAGTGAAAGCGACCAGCTGTATTTTTTAACTTACCCTGCAGTACACGTCCATAACGCTAAAATATGTGATGTGAAAGATTACGTGTCATTCTATTATTTTTGGCTGTAGAACTTGCATGATAAACAATAATGGGCGTGCTAATGTTGTTTTCCTCAGCGTCTCATCATAATGACAGAGAAACGGGCTCTGATAATGCATTGCTAATGTTAGTAATGACGACTCGTCGTTTTTATTACCCAAACAATTTCTTTACCTTTTCAATTCGATGACCCACCTCCTCCATATGAGCTAACGTAACGTTACTTTGCACGAACATGCATAACTTTGTTTGACTGTCATTAATATTTGAAATGTCCATTTACATCAAGTACAAGTTAGCCAAACTTAGATGAATCTTACCTGTCCAGGAGAAAATTAGCAACGTTGGCGTCTGTCTTCAAATTCTTCTCCGTTTTCAGCCGTCTCCATCTTTCAAAGGCATCTCCTATACAGATCCTTGTTTTATTTCGGACTTTGTCACGAAGTATTTCGGATTCATAACAAGTTTTTTTTTTGGTTTCGCAACGTTAGACATTTTTTTTATCCGATTCCGACACGTTTGTAGCTGCAGCTGTGGTAACTAGCAGAGCTGGCAACCCGGATGCCGCAACACTACTGACTTCGTGATTGGTAGATAGGTGGAGGGTGGCGCATCAGACCAAAACACAACATGACAACATCAACATCAGTTGAGGGCTGCAACTTCACTTTTTAAATGACAATATCCTGGCCGGACTACTGTTGTCAGTGATATAAGTATTTGAAATGAACATGATTTCTTAATGTCTAGTGACATATCAGGGCCATTTTATGATTAATTGAAATAAATTTCTTACATACAGCTCCTTTAAGTGTTATATATAACCAAAAAACACTTTTATTTTGAACTAGTTCTAATACTTTACCTACTTTTATTTGTATCATATGATACTTAAAAACATTGGTAGAATGGTTTGTTTCCTCAACACACTGCATAAGTTACATTCCATTGATAATGCAGAACAACAGCAGAAATGCATCATTTTCCTGTTATCACTGTAAAGCTGCTTTGAAACAATCTGTATTGTATAAACCGTTATATAAATAAAGGTGACTTGACTTGCAGACATTAAACATGGGTGAACGCAGGGAGAAAGAGACAAACACTACACACATATATACATATATACTGAACAAAATTATAAATGCAACACTTTTGTTTTTTCCCACATTTTTCATGAGCTGAACTCAAAGATCCGAAAACCATTTAGTATCTGGTGTGACCAGCATTTGCCTCACGCAGTGCAACACATCTCCTTCGCATAGAGTTGATCAGGTTGTTGATTGTGGCCTGTGGAATGTTGGTCCACTCCTCTTCAATGGCTGTGCGAAGTTGCTGGATATTGGCTGGACCTGGCGTACGCTGCCGTATATGCCGATCCAGAGCATCCCAAACATGCTCAATGGGTGACATGTCCGGTGAGTTTGCTGGTCATGCAAGAACTGGGATTTTTATTACGCTAAAGGACCAGATTTTGATCTTATAGCTGTATATCAAGCGATCGCAATGGCAAAAGTGGCTTAAGTTGCACGGTAAAGAGTGGGAAACTCTGAAAACATAAATTACACCTGTGGTGGGACATCAGTGTTAAACTTGAAGGCTCTTTGTAAATTATAATTGAAATATATGAAATGTATTTAATCTACATCAAAAGTGACTATGGGAACTTTTGCCTGTGCAAAGTTCTGCATTATGTTCTATGTACTTCACGAAATATAAAACACAAAGGTAAGCGCACATTATTGTTGTTGTTGTTCTGTTCCCTATCAGTCGCTCACGTTCGACGTAAAACCGACGTGACGACGTAATTGGGATCGCCTTGAGAGACCAATCTACTTCGAGAGTATTAAAACGAGCCAATGCACATTGGCATGCGATAATTGCATCAGCTGCTTTGCTTGCAGCGTGAGCATATAACGAGCAGCAGGTGCGTCACATATTGTCTTTTGCTTCGAAGCCGAGCGGTTCTACTGTTCCTGCTCTACAATCTTCTGACAGTGTTAAACTTCAAAAGAAGAAAACGAGTCTGCTCTTCAGGAGAACGCCTCTTCAAAGCTGGTGTTGGTGTTACAGCGCAGAAAGCACTGGCCGCGATCTCACATAGAGCCCAGCAAAACGGCTGTTTTCACAGCTCAGAATGTTGCGCCTTCAATGAGAATGTGGGTGCTCACATCAGGCTTGCACTATCGTCCTGTTTGTGTAGCCGCGGTCATCCCTGGGTGCTTCAGCACCACATAGAGCAGTTTTTCCTGAAAGAGCATACATGGTTTGACACTGCGTCTTTTTCAAGACGTCATTCAAACCGTGTGTTTCTGGATGCGGTCGTTTCCTATCCTCACGTGACGGCCACGATCACTGTTTCACATGCCTGGGCTTAAGTGTGCTGAAACTGTGCTCGTGAGTGGTTTATGTTCTCTCTGAGATTATGACCAAGTCGGCACGTTGTTCGTCTTGCCTTTCTTATTAAGGATTAAGTGATCAGCGTGCCGTGTGCCGTCGAACTGCCGGCTGACAGCGCGGGTTGTCACGGCAGGCGCTCTAGATGCGCGGTCGAGACTCAAGTGACTCTAAAGAGGTGAAGTCCCCTCGCCTATGCCCCGATCTAGTTCTTCTTTTGGTGCACCAGAAAAGGAATAATTCTGCGTATAGCCAGGGTGACCGAGGTTGTAGTGAGGGCTTCCCCGCCCGGTAACCAATCCATGTGGGCCTCTCACTCCTCTATCGCATCGCAAACATGTTGAGACTCTATTTGTGGGTGGTTATATTCTTTTATGAGAACATGACCACATCAGCACGTTGTTCGTCTGCCTTTTTCATTAAGATGATGTCCACCCTAGTGGTCCAGAAGCACCCTCTGGCTAAACCTTGCAGAGGTATGAGACATCGCCAAAGTTCGCTTTCTCGATGCTCCCATTTCACGAGGTGGCCTTTCGGCGACACTGTTGGAGACTGTTCCCAGCGGTTCTCCGCAGTTCAAAAGCAGGCTGAGGTAAACCAAAGACTTGCCACAATGTGCTCCCTGAGCCCTGCCCTTCGGTCCGTTTGTCGGCAAGGGTGTCAGTCCCCTGCGAAAAAACAACAAAAAACTAAGCCACAGCCAGCTCTACTTAGACGGGCGACCCAGAGTCAGCTGCTCTTCCCCGGAGGAGGGCCGAACAAAGAACTTTTGTTGAATCATTCTGTTCCGCCACTGGTGTCTGAGCCAGCGGTACCAAATTCTCAGCAAAAGCAGCTTCTCTTTCTCTGTGTCCCAAGAGAGCGAGGTTGGCGGTGAGCGACGCTATGCCTTGCCACCCTCTGCCCCCTCTTGCTTCGCCAGCGGTAGCCTGATGTGCTCGAGGCCGCGCCTATGCCGTCTCACTCATCCCCTGCTGATCGGTGGATTCAGATTAGTGTTGCGCACTCAGACCCCACTTCGGGTTGCTATGCCGTCCGAGGTGGGTCCCTGCATTCCGCCGCGCTGCCCCACCTCGTTTACGTCTGTCGTGCCGTTGGTCCCACTTGTATGGTGTCTGGGAGCCTGGCTAGCGTTTCCCAGCCCGTCTCTCTGGCTCATCCATACCATCAGACTCGGCTATGCGACTCAGTTCGCCTGGCGTCCCCCAGCCTTCAGCAGGCAGAGATTGCAGTCCTACTGGCGAATGACGCAATCGAGCCACTCCCTCCAGCCGATATGAAGACCAGCTTCTACAGCTAGTACTTCATTGTACCCAATAAAAGCTATCTTGGACCTGCGTGTCCTGAACCGTCCCTTCACAGGCTGCTATTCAAGATGCTTACGCAGAAACTCATTTTCAAGTGCATCCGTCCCCAAGATTGGTTTGCAGCGATCGACCTGAAGGACGTGGACTTTCATGTCTCGATTCTCCCTCGACACAGACCGTTTCTTCGCTTTGCGTTCGAGGGACGGGCATATCCGTACAAAATCTTACCCTTCGGGCTGGCCCGTGTCTTCACGAAAGTGGCGGAGGAGGCAATTGCTCCCATTGCTCCCATGTGCGAGCGTGGTGTTTGTATCCTCAACTACCTCGACGACTGGCTTATCTCTGGCCCAGTTGTACGAACACAGGGACATGCTCAGTCACCTCAGCCACCTAGGGCTTTGGGTCAACTGGGAAAAGAGTAAACTCACCCCTGGGCAGAGGATCTCTTTTCTCCGTATGGAGTTGGACTCGATCAACATGACAGCGTGGCTCACAGAGGGCCGTGTCCAGTCAGTGTTGAACTGCGTGAGCTTGCTCAGATGCAGAACAGCGGCACCACTGAAAATTTTCAGAGGCTCCTGGGGCATATGGCATCTGCAGCCACGGTAACACCGCTCGGATTACTTCATATGAGGCCGCTCCAACACTGGCTCCACTAACGAGTCCCGAGATGGGCGTGGCAGAGTGACTTGTGCCGGGTCCAAGTAACCCCGCACTGTTGTGCATCTGAGGTCGCTTCGTGCCATTTATATAAATGGAATATAAATGGCACGAAGCGACCTCAGATGCTTCTGATTCCAAAGGAGGAGATGGCGGGCAAGTTGTGACATGCGGCGTGAGCGTAGACCACCCAGACGGTTGATGTACGCAACGGTCGCAGTGCTGACCTTACGGACCAGTACATGCTTGCCTAGTAGCGGAGTTTTGAAGCGGGCCAGCGTAAGATGTACTGCTAACAACTCGAGGCAGTTGATGTGCCAATGCAGTTGAGGCCCCGTCCACAGACCTGAAGAGCTGCATGCCCGTTGTACGTGACCCCCCAGCCGGTGGCAGAGGCATCCGTGGAGACCACAGAGTGCCTGGACACTTGTTCTAGGGAACACATGCCCGCAGGAACGAAGGGTCCGACCACAAGCTGAGAGTTTGGCGACAGTGCGGGGTTACTTGGACCCGGTACAAGCCACTCTGCCACGTCCATCTCGGGACTCGTTAGTGGAGCCAGTGCTGGATTGGCCTCATATGAAGTAATCCGAGCGGCAGGTGCTACCGGGAGAATGGCGACTTTATCCCCAGGTGGTCCAGCTGATTTTCAGGCACTTCGGGACCGCAGAGGTAGATCTGCCGCCCCGGACACTCACTGCCAATTGTTCTATTCCCTGACCAAGGGGACCCTCGGCACGGATGCTCTGGCACACAGCTGGCCCCCGGGCCTACGCAAGTATGCGTTTCCCCCAGTGAGCCTTCTTGCGCAGTCCTTGTGCAAGGTCAGCGAGGACGAGGAGAAGGTCTTGTTAGTTGCGCCGTATTAGCCCAACCGGACCTGGTTCCCGGAACTGGTGCTCCTCGCGACAGCCCCTCTCTGGCCCATTCCTCTGAGAGAGGACCTGCTCTCTCAGAGACGGGGCACCCTATGGCACCCGCGTCCAGACCTCGGAGGTTCTAGGTGACCTACCCCCAGCGGTAGTTGACACCATCACTTCCGCTAGAGCCAAGCTTGACCATTCGACCGGGAGGGCTCTTGCTGACGGGTAAGCCCCGGCATCAGCTGAAAGCTCTCGCTTACGGCGTAGGATTAGACTAGCGTGATTTGGAATCGAGTTTAGCCGAGACCAAGACTGAGAGGGCCTTCACAGCGTTCGATGGGAGCTTTGGATGAAACTGCATGTGGCATCAGACAGGTGGCAGTCAAACGGGGGTGCCCACTGCATTCAGTCGCGAGGGCTCGACCTGCGCTTCTAAAGGGACTGGGGCAAGGGGATTAGACCCCTCGCCGACCATAACAGGGAGCCTACATGGAGGCACGAACGCGGGCGTCCGACAATGTCTAGGTTGTTGGTTAATATTAAAACGAATTACAATATTGTAACAGTTTCATTGTGTCTTGTGTTTATTTCATTCCTGTGTATTTGTTTCATGTACTTCTGTTCAGTCTTAATCACCTGCTAGTTAGACTTCGCTGGTTGCTGTGCTTGAAGCATGCAAGCTTTGGTTGGAGGAGCTGCAGGGAAGAGTTGTGCAGGAAGAGAGAGAAGCCTCAAGAATATGAGAAAGAACAGCAAAAGGCTTGTAGGGACACTCATTTGATTAGAAAACACACCCACACACACACATTGCCCTGAGGACTTGTGACATAAATTACAGGCTTAACAGACTCTCTGTGTTCTCAGACTGACTTGTCCTTTTTCCACCCGATTTAATTAGAGAACTGGTGTGCTGTGGGATGCCTAAATGGTTTAATTATTAATTAGAGAACTGTCATTCATGGTGGCCATCTGACTTTTCCAGGTTGCTACTGATGTGAAACACGTATGATTGTATAAAGTATTCTAGATGTACAATCATTATGCGGTGCCAACAAGTAGATTAGTCAAGTCAAGTCACCTTTATTTATAGAGTGCTTTTTACAATACAGATTTTTTCAAAGCAGCTTTGCAGGTATAACAGGAAAATAATGCAACAAAGTTTGTTTCTGCTCTACAGCAGATCTAGAAAAAAATAGCATCATAGTCCAGCTTCATTCAGCTGATTAGGTGAGAGGCAAGTTATTCAACATGATAAACCATGGTGGAATTGACTAAATTCTGGTTTGCATTTAATTTAACATGAATCATGAAATGTTTTGTTCATTAGAAAGGCTCCCATGGCAAATATCTAGAGTGTCACAGAAGCATACCATGAGTTTGGCCTAAAACCATGTTGTGAAGCCTTTTCCTAACTCTCAATGAAGAGTTACCTTGGTGTGTTTGTTTTACACAAGATCAATATCAGGCTATACATGGTTATCTTTTATTTACACATATTGCTCATGTTCTCCAAGCACACATCACACACTCTGACACCCTCTGTCTAAGCTAAAATTACTCTAGCAACAAAGAAAGCAAGAGTTTTCCTCATCCAGATCAATTTATTCTGCTATTCCTATAGTGTCAGAGGGGCTCTGTAGTCTACCCAGCATTTTGCCATTTTCTATCCAAAGGCAGGGAAACACCATGAACAGATAAACTGGGTTAACACAATCTCACTCACATCTACAGGCAATTTAGGCTATGTTAAGATTGGCAGGTTTTTTTGCATATCCAGATTTTATCCAGATGGGTTTTTCAAAGTCTGGACAGCAAAACAAACAAACAAACAAACAAACACATCAAATCAGATTTTTTTCAAATCTGATTCAAACCACATTTGGAGGTGGTTTGAAATGCGATTCCAATCAGATTTTTACAGATGTGTTTCAGTCCTGACATTCTGGCTGCTAAAATTGGATTTCAAATGGTCTTTTGCGTGCTAGACACTTCTCACTTTTGCGTGGTAGACACTCTTAGCCAGACACACAACGATAAAGTGATAATCGGTGACGGAAATACCGAAAGTATTCATACGGTATTCAAATGTCCAAAGATTTCAGCCATGACTACAGCACGGAACATGTCAAGTCAGGTCAAGTAACCTTTATTTATATACTGTAGCGCTTTTTACAATACAAATTGTTTCAAAGCAGCTTTACAGAGATAACAGGAAAATAATGTTGTAATAGTATTGTTAAATTCAAAATGAAATGTCCCCAACTAAGCAAGCCAAAAGCCAATGGCGACAAAGGCGACAATGGCAAGGAACCAAAACTCCATCACAATATACCAGTCTCCTCAGTTGCTGAGCTTTTCTTTTGTGATGGAGGAGTTCTGTGCCATGACTTGACAGGGCACTTATTTGGAGAGAGAGATGATGCACCTCCATTTTTCTTGCATCCGTTTTGAAAGGCTATTTTCACATGTGGGTATGCCTACGTCCTTACCAAAGCAACCCATACAGATACAGTAGGTTGGTTATGTCTGGACACACAAATCACTATTAGTACTATTAATTGCAAGTGATCAAATAAGATTATTTGATCACTTGCAATTATGTAATAGTGCTGTCAATCTTGAATATAAACAGTCTCAATAGTTGAGAATACGAACGCCGCGTTCTCTCAGGGGAACAATGGCTGCCTCCTTTGTGAAGACGCAGGGCGACTGGGACAGCCCGAAGGGTAGAACTTTGTACTGATATGCCCACCCTTCGAACGCAAAGTGTAGAAACGATATTTGTTGAGGGAGAATCGAGACATGAAAGTAGGCATCCTTCAGGTCGATAGCTAAACAAATCAATCCCCCAAACCAATCTTGGGGATGGATGCACCTTAAGATACGTTTCTGCGTTAGCATTTTGAATGGGAGCTTGTGCAGGGCCCGATTAAAAACTCACAGGTCCAAGATTGGTCGTAACCCACTGCCTTTCTTAGGTACAATGAAGTAGGGGCTGTAGAACCCCACCTTCATATCGGCTGGAGGGACCGGCTCGATCGCGTCCTTTGCCAGTAGGACTGTGATCTCCTCACGGGCCAGCACGGAGGTGAACTGGATGCCCCTGAAGACAAGGCAAGGCGATTTACATGTTGTACTGCGCCCCCCAGAGCAGCCCGGGAAAGCATGGCGGTCAAGTCTGAATATGATTCAGCATGAGCACACACACCATTACAGTGGGAAGCCCAGCATCATCTTCATTTCCAGAGCGTAACAGCCCTCTCTCTGATGCAGCGATCGACATTTGATCCTCCGCTGGAGCCCCGAATGAAACGCCAGGTTACCCATAGAAGGACCAGCAATCCCATTTGGAAGCTGCCAGGCATGTGAGACTGTGAACTTTTTTTTCTTTCTGGCCCAAAGACTTAACTATTTTCTGCAATTCTCCAGCTGTGATCCTTAGAGAGTCTTTGGCCACTCAAACTATCCTCTTCACCTTGCAATAAGACAGTAAAGACACACATCCGCTTTCAGACAGATTCGTAACATTTCCTGTTGATTGGAACTTCTTAATTGTAGGGGTACTAGAAACATTTTTTTTTTGATTGAATGAAAGATCAAAAGGATAAACAATACAGATTTATTTTTACAGCGTTCTTTGATCATATTTACCAGGGGTGCTGATAGGGTGACCAGATAAGATTGGCTAAAATTCCGGACGGATGACGGGGGTCAATGCATCACTTATCAATGCATATCTAAATTCGCGCCTATGGTATCTTTGTAGAACTTAAAAAACAGAAACAAAAAGATGCTGCAGCCAATGAGCAGCCGGCGGGGGCTGGCTGCAGGACGACTCAACCTCCACAGACAGTTTTTAATGTTTTATCATGACTAATAAGTAGTAATAACTAGTCAAGATTTTGATTTAGTATAATTTTCGGGACAATTAGGGCCGGACAACAGCTTAGATTTCGGGACTGTCCCGAATTTTTCGGGACGTCTGGTCACCCTAGGTGCTGATAATTCTGACCATGACTGTATATATAGTGAGGGGTATGTCTTGTTTATCCCCAATGTAAATATAGCCTTTTGTTTCTTGAGTTCTTTGTCATTGCTTTCTTTAACATGCTTATGTTAGACTGTTACTTTTTGCTTTACACACACACGCACGCACACGCACACGCACGCACACAGGCTTTGGTTTCCAGCAGCAGAGCCCATGCAGCAGGGCAAATGGGCTGTACCTGTTCTCCAGTTGGAATGTACTTATTATCGATAATACTGTGTAGCGACTGAGGTTAGGGTGGACTCTTTGCTCGGCCTCCCTCATGGACAGGCCATGATGTCATCTGATACACGTCTCCACACAGGTCCTCGTCTTTGTCCTCGTCCTCTTCCACGTCCGACTCCTCTCTCTCTTTGTCCTCCTCTTACTCTGTACAATTTAGTAGTAGGAAATTACTAATCATCCAATTTTTTATATTAGCTATGCATTCCGTTAACTTTGTGAATTGGTACGTTTCGTTAGGTTTTGAGGAAATATACAGCTGAGTACAGCAGCGGTCCTAGTAATGAGCCTTGTGGTACGCCATACTGAACTTTTGACTGATAAGACATCTCTTCATTTACTGCTACAAACTGATAACGGTCAGATAAGTATGATTTAAACCATGCTAGTGCAATTCCACTAATGCCAACATAGTTTTCTAGTCTATTTAAAAGAATGTTGTGGTCAATGGTGTCAAATGCAGCACTAAGATCAAGTAACACTAATAGAGAGATACAACCATGATCGGATGATAAGAGCAAATCATTTGTGACTCTAATGAGAGCAGTCTCAGTACTATGTCTAAATCCGGACTGAAAATCCTCGCAGATATCATTTCTTTCAAGAAAGGAACACAGTTGTGAGGATACTGCTTTTTCTAATATCTTTGACCTAATATCTTAATATCTCGGCCTGTAATTGACTAATTCTGTAGGATCAAGTTGCGTTTTTTTAACAAGCGGTTTAATCATAGCCAGCTTAAAGGTTTTTGGTACGTATCCTAGAGACAAAGACGAATTTATGATATTAAGAAGAGGATCTATGACCTCTGGAAGCATCTCTTTCAATAGCTTAGTCGGTATAGGGTCTAACATGCAAGTTGTTGATTTAGATGAATTAACGAGTTTGCAAAATTCTTCTCTCCTATAGCAACAAATGAATCAATCTTCTTTGGGTTCAATTTTCTTTAATCTTCTTTAAGCGCAACGGAGCAACTGTGTCTAAATTGCTGGAAAAGAAAGAGTAAAAAGTTTCTGTTGCAATATCAAGTTCTTCTAAGCTATCCGGGATGCTGAGATGATGAAACTGATTAGGAAGATTATTGATAAAGCAATCTTTAGTGGCAGAAGTGATAGGTCTAACATATTTATAATGTAAGACTGGAAAAACTGGAAGGACTTCAAGAGAGGGCCACTCTCTGAGAAAACAAAGGAAATTAACATTTGAACTCCCCCTCATGCACTATTGAGACGAAGGTCTCACCTCCCTCATCCTAATCTACATTTCTCTCCCCCATTCTTCATCCTGGCAGAGATCTCCCAAACTCACACAAGAATCTAAATGGTTTAATGTGAATGATTATCATCAAGGTTTATACACGTTTGATATTATTTGAAATGTCTCAGTGCGACTGGTAGAAATGTCTCATTCCCAAAGAAGTAAACCAAAAGATAATAAAGTTCTTAGGAAGTTTAGAAATATCTTCCACACTGGAGGGTGTGTCTTTGAGTTAACACCTTCTGAGCATTTGACTGAATGCTAATTTTCCACTGCTAGCAAATGGTGACTTACAGGTAAATTTCCACTGTGGATGATGCTTAGATTTGAAATGAGGTCTGGGTATATAATTAAACGCAGCGAGAGCTCGGGGCCTTTTCTGTATTTGAGATCGGCCCGTGAGGCTGAGAGTTGCGAGACTCTCAGCCTCACGCATTTCTTGTCGGGTAAACTTTTTCCTCTTTGTTCTAGAGCATTTGATGTTTTGCATTGATTATCTTTGAATTGGTTATGAAATTGTAATGATATATTTACCTGACATATTAAATTGTGATATTTGATTATTCTAATTGAATTTGACATTATTTTCATTCAAGAGTTTAAATAGAATAGTAAAACATTCGCTCACAACCTTTTTCATTTATGGAGTCAGATGAAATAACGAGAAAATACATATGAGAAAATGTATTGCATTTAACCAAAAATATTTTGCCGCGAGAAAAGACAGTGAGACACGTGAGACCTTCACCGCTAATTCGAATACCGCCATTGGATCGAGTTAGTCGGCCTTACAAAGTGGTGACCAGCCTCCGTGATCTCGCATCACAAGCGAGCAACGTCTTATCCAGCAAAGTATCTTCATCTTCTCTTTCTTCCGCCGTTATGGTAAGTCAACTTTTTCTGCCCTTTTTTAGAAGTGTTGAGAAAATGTTGTTTGCATTGTTACGGATCGGAAAGCCATTTGTTTAGTCCGGAACTGAAACACGTGAGGACGTGATAGTGGCGGCGCAGATGAAGAATGAAAACCCTTGTTAATAGATTTTAAAGATATCCTTGTTTGCCTACGCAACGAGAAACGAAATCTAAATTTGAAAACATCTTCCAAATTATATTCTGTTATTCGATTAAGATCTGTAAATTTGAGCCTCAAGTTTTAAAGTCAGCATGTTTTCTCCATTGTTGCATGGCCTTGTTGAAACAAACGAGCAACACGTGGTTAAAAATGAGCAAACAACAGAAAGAAAATTCTAAGTTTGTAAACAATCGGAAAACATGTGATTTTATATAAAAAGGCAAGTCGATGCATTTGTTTATGAAAAGCAAATTTGGGAAAAATAGGATTGTATGATCACAGGTTAAAATTTAGATTTCAAGGCTAAGCTAAATGCTATGACCATGCGTCTCCCAAACATGATTAACAGGATATGGGACTAAAAAGCATGCAATAATTCTGTTTGTATTTTTAGATTTGTAATTGTGCTTAACACATTGTGCTCATAGAACACACTTTATGGTTGTTTGTGCTACTATATGTGCACATAGGCTATATAAGTTTATTCTTTGAAACACATGATTGCTTAACTGTAAGTGTTGGATGTAGCACTTAGGTTAAAGGCTGTAGATGCCATGCATTCTAGGCCATGTATCTTGTGTATACTGTGTAAACGTGTCTATGAGAAATTTGTTTGCCTCCTTGTACAGGAGCATAGGATTGCCATGTGGCTACAATGTGTTTTCACAGTGCATTTGAAATCTACAAAAGAGAAACAACAAACGTGCATCTCATTAATCCTGAAACAAAACCTTTTCATATTCAAAGCTTTAGAGAACGCACACTTTTCCTCTCCATTCTCTGGGAGCTGTTTCGCATACATTTATAAATGGTTACGTTTGAATTAATTCTGAAATTGCTCTACAATTATTTTCCCAATTAGAAATGGATTCGTATGTTACCGCAATTTTTGGATCCGATTGGTGACGACCAATATTCTACACAGATTCAAGTGTACTTGGTTTGCAAAGACGAGTTATTTCCGTCTAGAAGAGCGAAATGCTGTTTGACCGACCTAGATTCGGGTGCGTCTGCTTTGTCTGTTTTGGTTTAGCGTTATTTCAGATAAGTGTGACGTGGGACACCACGGGCTTGGCCATTCCAAAGCCATTATAAGAGAAGTGAAGTTGGTCGACTAGCGTCTTTAATGGTGGCCAAAACCTCTACTGAGGTAAAGTGACTAAATTAAATTCAGACAGATGCAATTCCATGGGGGCTATGAAAGTATCTTTGATTGTGTACGTGTGAATACGGCAAATCTCAGGTATATAGCCAATTACCTCTGTTCTGTGATGAAACTGATCGGATTGTGACCGTGAGACCAACGTTAAGACAGAAAACGTGAGGACCTCTAAGCGACATAGTTTCCTAATCAAAAAACAGGGAAAATATAAAATAGAGTAAATAGAATAATCAAACGTTAAAATGGCCACTTTGCCTTCATGTAGTCTTAAAAAGACTAAATTAAATGAACAGGCATTTGAAATCTACATCAGAAACAGCGAATGTGCTTCTCATCAGCCCTGAGCCAAGAAACCTTTTCATATTCAAATGTATTGACATGAGAATGAGCAGAGATTTGACCATGTGTTTAGCATGTGCTTGCGGTTCATTGGGTGTTAACAACAACAGAATTCCTCATTGGCTATCAGCCTGGCCGTTGTTGTACATAATGCACTGACCAGTACAGCTTTGACACTTTGACAACTAAGTTGTTCCAGAGACTCTTTAGAGACCAGAAACAATATAATTTAATTTATATTCCTTTTAATATAATATAATTGTATTATAACTCAAATTATAATATACATTATATTGTAATCGCCAAGCAGGGCATTAATTGGAGAAGTGTGACATTAATCCTTTCAATTCGATTTCATTGGCCTGCTACCCAGTGCCAAAAGGGAAGGGGATGTGCCTTTATTTTTGCCTTTACAAAACCACGACCAGAAGTGTGGCACAGGTAATAGCAAACCAAATCATCCTTGACTGGGACGCACCAACTAAAATTGAATCTGATCAGAGAAGTAAATTTACAAGGAGGGTGTGAACAGAAATATCACAGCCTTTTGCAGGTCACAAGAGATATGCACACGAATGACACCACAAAAAAGCAAATGCTAAGCAGGCAACACCGAAACTGGTGAACTAATTTCTGCCCACAGATCTGACTGTAAAGAGAGCAACTTTGAAATAAAGCCATGGGCATCGACCCATTTGATTTGATAAAAATATGAGTGAGAAAAACTCTGGTTATTCCAGAATATTTCCCCAGCAGAACTGGGAGCTCTAATGCTCATGACACAGCAGACTGTGAAGGCTCAACTGCAAGAGCAGCTTTTAGGTGTCACACACTGCACTGAATGGACATGATAATGGAGAAAGGAGAAAATTCCACATGTCTGAATTTGAAACTGTTGAAAACATCAGAATTAACTGTGGTTCTCTCTGCATTTGTTTCTGTCTCAGGTGTATTACTGCAATTCCTTGAAGGACGGATGCCAGGATGGGCCGGACCCAACCTGCATCAGAGCCAGGACAGCGGGATTGTTAGAACATAACCTGAGACTCGGGAGATGGGTGAAAAGACACTTCAAGAGGCCATTAACATCTCACAATAGCACATCACTATATAAGCATGGCCTCCCAGTATAGAACGGGAACTAAATTTACAACACAATTATTATAGATTAGATTCCACCCATCTCCTAGACAAGAACACTGAACACACTCCTCCATCTCTACACCCTCCTCCATCACTACACCCTCACATCATCATCACCTGGAATAGATCAAGTCTATCCAGGCTGAAAACTACACATCATAAGAAGATAAAGATGACATAGAGTCCGAAAGTGTCACTTCACTAAAGATCTATTGTCCATCTTCACACTAACCGATCCGGATAGCTTCACACACATGGGATGGTAAAGCTGATCCAATGATGACAGTCTAACAGAGACACACATAGCATACGCTATTCACAACACTCTGCCAACTCATGGGAAAACACTGTGATATAGATATGAATGGCCACAGTCACAAATCGATGATGCAAATTATAAGCAGAGACAGACCTGCTATCCCATTTTTCAAAATGTTTAAATTGTCTGATTGTTGTTAGGGTGGTTGGAAAATCGGAGGGCCCCTGATTTCTCAACATACCACTAATAACAAAAACATCATAAAAAACGGATAGATCTGAAGTGTGAGTGCTTCAATCAATTACAAAATTTACAATTTAACCTGTCATCGACTGTGACTTAGCCAGTAAACACACACACACTATCTCTCTCTCTCTCTCTCTCTCTCTCTCACACACACACACACACACACACACACACACACACACACACACACACACACACACACTCACACACACACACACACACACACACACACACACACACACACACACACACACACACACACACACACTCACAACTGTTGCAAGGAATGAACTATCTACATTATTGAATGACTAAGCATGTCCCAAGTCACTTCTTATGTCTGCATAGGTGACTTGCATTAGAAGATTCCTGAACAAACACAGTGATATATATATATGTGTATATGTGTGTATTTCTTCATAATTTTTGATTGAATATTATTATTGTTATTACATGATTTATTGATGCATAGAATCTATTTGATTGTTTAGATTACACTGACCTCTTGCTGTGTTTCCTTTAAATGATTCAGACCAAGAATATTTATAATTCCACTACCATTTAACTTCATCACAGTGGTAATGGAGAATTGGATATTTAAAATGAGATCACCTTACCATTCAGGACCTTTTAGAAACATTTGAGACCAGATGTACCAATCGCACTTGCTGACATGAACCCATCCATTGTTTTGTTTTTGTTTTGTTGCATTATGTGTTCGTATGCATTTCCTCACGTTTTTAAGTTCATAAGTGCTCAATCGTGAAGTGGACATTTAAGATGCTTTTCAGGTGTCTCACACGAAGCAGTGTGGAACCAAGGAGAACACCTTCATCCATCGAGGTCTGCCCAGACAACCGCACCGCTGGAGGTGACAGGATTGGTCAAGAGGGGACAGATTATCATCATGGGGAAGGTGCCAGAGAAGCAGAAGTTTCTCTATGAAGGAATGACACGTCGACTGAACAAGTCACAAAGGTCCAGATTGACTCTATGAACTTTGCTCACATTCTAGGCTGAAACGCAAGAAGAAAACCTGAACGCATTCATCCACCTGCTGAACTCAAGCTACATACACCTGATGAGACCAGGCGTTCTGCAGGTGAACACAGCTCTCTGAAAGCTTCTACAGATGCTAACATTGCAAAGACAATTTTTGAGTTACGTCTCAAGGATTACAACAACCGTCTTACTGTGACCACGTAAGTGTTCATCTGAATTTGACCCACGTGGTCAAGAGGCCAATCTGTAAGACTGGAAAAACTGGAAGGACTTCAAGAGAGGGCCACTCTCTGAGAAAACAAAGGAAATTAACATTTGAACTCCCCCTCATGCACTATTGAGACGAAGGTCTCACCTCCCTCATCCTAATCTACATTTCTCTCCCCCATTCTTCATCCTGGCAGAGATCTCCCAAACTCACACAAGAATCTAAATGGTTTAATGTGAATGATTATCATCAAGGTTTATACATGTTTGGTATTATTTGAAATGTCTCAGTGCGACTGGTAGAAATGTCTCATTCCCAAAGAAGTAAACCAAAAGATAATAAAGTTCTTAGGAAGTTTAGAAATATCTTCCACACTGGAGGGTGTGTCTTTGAGTTAACACCTTCTGAGCATTTGACTGAATGCTAATTTTCCACTGCTAGCAAATGGTGACTTACAGGTAAATTTCCACTGTGGATGATGCTTACATTTGAAATGAGGTCTGGGTATATAATTAAACGCAGCGAGAGCTCGGGGCCTTTTCTGTATTTGAGATCGGCCCGTGAGGCTGAGAGTTGCGAGACTCTCAGCCTCACGCATTTCTTGTCGGGTAAACTTTTTCCTCTTTGTTCTAGAGCATTTGATGTTTTGCATTGATTATCTTTGAATTGGTTATGAAATTGTAATGATACATTTACCTGACATATTAAATTGTGATATTTGATTATTCTAATTGAATTTGACATTATTTTCATTCAAGAGTTTAAATAGAATAGTAAAACATTCGCTCACATTTAATGATGCACGGATATCATTAAAACCTTTTTCATTTATGGAGTCAGATGAAATAACGAGAAAATACATATGAGAAAATGTATTGCATTTAACCAAAAATACTTTGCCGCGAGAAAAGACAGTAACACGTGAGACCTTCACCGCTAATTCGAATACCGCCATTGGATCGAGTTAGTCGGCCTTACAATAACACGGAGTCGGCTTTGCAGCCTTGGCTAAATGTAATTTACATGAGCCTAGATAATGATCTGAGATGTCGTCGCTCTGCTGCAGTATTTCAACGGCATCAGCATCTATTCCATGTGATAGTATTAGTTCTAGAGTATGGTTACGACAATGAGTAGGTCCTAACACGTGTTGTCTAATTCCAATTGAGTTTACAATGTCTTTAAATGCCAATCCCAATGCATCTTTTTCATTATCTACATGTATATTAAAATCACCAACAATTAGTACTGATAGAAAGTCAGAAAATTCTTTGATAAAATCTTTATGGTGCCCTGGTGGCCTGTATACAGTTGCCAGCAGAATTCTCAAACGTGATTTATCGTTTACACTATATATTTTTACATTAAGAAATCTAGTTTTAAATATACTTCTTTTGAAGTGTTGGTGCTTAGTGGTTTTGAAAATATTACTATAAATTACAGCAACACCTCCCCCTTTGCCTTTCGGACGAGGCTCATGTTTATAACAGTAATCTTGCGGGGTGGACTCATTTAAAGTAATGTAATCGTTTGGTTTCAGCCAGGTTTCTGTCAAACACAGCACATCTAGGTTATAATCTGAAATCATATCATTAACTATGAGCGCTTTTGAAGTAAGGGATCGAATATTCAGCAACCCAAGCTTTATCGTTTGCTCATCTGTATTATATCTGTTTTTTATTTGTTGAACATCAATTAAATTTTTAACCTTAGATAGGTTTGGAAGTTTTTTGGATTTCCAAATTCGATAGGTAAAATGATATCTAGGTAAAAGAGGCTCTATGTGATGGGATTTATCTGACCTAGGTGACGCGAGGCCGCTAGCAGACGGTCGGTTTAGCCAGTTTGTCTGCTTCCTGACCTTCCTGTGTGTGTGTGTGTGTGTGTGTGTGTGTGTGGAGAGAGAGAGAGAGAGAGATAGTAGGCCTACATTAGATCTTATTGAATCATATAAGCCCATTTTATATTCTATTGTCACACTTTAATGGGTAAAGGAATTTATTTAATGGACAAATCAAACACAAACGTGTAAGGCTTTTATTTGTACACACAACATTGAAACTATTACTATGGAGTGTGTTGTGGTTGCTTCATCTGACAGAGCTTCTTACAAAGGCTTCTGGCTGCTTTATTTTAAATAAGCACCAGATGGCGCTGTTCTCGACACTCTCGAAGCTTTGAATCTTTTCCCGGAACAGTCAGGGGAAAGCCTCATTGCTTCATGAGGCTTCATTACCCCATCCCTACCTCTCTCTCTTTGTCTTCCTCTTACTATGACTCTCATTGCCTCCATGCTTGCAAAGTTCTTAAAATGGTTTACCTGAGGCCTATTTGTAGTGCTAAGGCCCAGACCAATTGGTGTTCTGTTTTCTGTGCAAGTGTTTTCAGGTGTGTATGTAAGTGCCTACAATTGCCAGATGAGTTTTGCATTTTGAACAGTGTATTCCCAATGAAAACAGGTTTGTTTTTGAACAAAGTGTCTAATGTAAGAAAACGTGTGTAGTGTTTCGCAATAAGTGTGTTACAGAATTGCAAACAAAGCTGACGCTATAAGTGAAAGTGACCAGCTGTATTTTTTAACTTACCCTGCAGTACACGTCCATAATGCTAAAATATGTGATGTGAAAGATTACATGCCATTCTACTATTTTTGGCTGTAGAACTTGCATGATAAAATGTAGGTAGGCTACAAAATGTTTCAAGTGGGACAAATTATTCACATCATAGGCTACAATGTGCTTTTCATTGGTGTTATGGTTCATTGGTGTTTACCGTGGAATTGCGCCTAGTGCTCCGTTTTCAGCCGTCTCCATCTTTCAAAGGCATCTCCTATACAAATCCTTGTTTTATTTCGGACTTAGTCACGAAGTATTTCGGAATCATAACAAGGTTTTTTTGGATTCGTAACGTTAGACATTTTTTTATCCGACACGTTTGTAGCTGCAGTTGTGGTAACTAGAGCAGAGCTGGCAACCCGGATGCCGCAACACTACTGACTTCGTGATTGGTAGATAGGTGGAGGGTGGCACATCAGACCAAAACACAACATGACAACATCAACATCAGTTGAGGGCTGCAACTTCACTTTTTAAATGACAATATCCTGGCCGGACTACTGTTGTCAGTGATATAAGTATTTGAAATGAACATGATTTCTTAATGTCTAGCGACATATCAGGGCCATTTTATGATTAATTGAAATACATTTCTTACATACGGTTCCTTTAACTAACTTTTATAAACATGCCAACATTACTGACAATTCAATGGCACTGACATATTTTAAGATAGTCTAGGACTAGGCTTAAGCCTTGTCTGTCAAACCAGGGGATACATAACGTCTCCGTTACGTATGTAACCCTCGTTCCCTGAAGGAGGGAACGGAGAGACGTAGTCGACATGTCGACTGATTGGGATCACGCCAGGGAGCCTGTCATCTTCGAGTACTGTTAAAACGAGCCAATGCACATTGGCGTGCGTGAAATGCATCACACACTCCGCCCCCACGGCGCGGGTATAAATACGGAAGTGGATGCATGCACTAGTTGTTTTTCGCTGAGGAGCCGAGCGTAAACTCGGAGTCAGGGGTGGTCCAGCAATAGTAGCGACGGGACTACGTCTCCGTTCCCTCCTTCAGGGAATGAGGGTTACATACGTAACCGAGACGTTAATTCAATTTAATTTTAATCCCAATTAAAACGCCATCAGGTGCTGCCACCTTTCAGTGCCTAGACAAAAGCCTTCTGACCCCCACATTATTTGAGGCGGAGATGGGACAAGACTTAGGCCAGGGAAGTCACTGCTGTTCCACAAGACCACTGGGAAAGCATTCTCTTTCGTTGAAAAGGAATACGCTGCGGAAGCCACATCCTGCCCGAGGGGAGGTAACGTGGAGAATACACATATGGACTGGGTGGATGACCGGGCAGTACAACATATGGAATGTCACTGGGGTGGCTCCAGGTGGCTTACTACATGCCCTTTGTATATGGCTCCTCAGCCGGTGTTGATGGACACTCGTTCTAGGAGCCATTGGCCCGGAGAAACAAAAGGCCTGTTTACGGGCTGAGGGTTTGGCGGCAGGCCAGAGTGTTTTCACATGGAGCGTGCTGCTCTGCCACGGCCACCTCGGGACTCGGCCGTGAAGTTAGTGCTGAAGCGGTCCTCATATGGAGGAAGCCGTGCGGCTGCGTCTGCTGTATATTTTTGGAAATAAACATTAGAAAATCATAAATGGGCTTTTTCGTTTTTCAGAGGTGTTGTAGGATTATTTCTGACGCGTGGGATCACCTTACCTCCTTACCACCTATACAAGATGCATCCAGTCCAGTACTGCATTTATCCCTTTATTTGTCACAGTTCCGATGCCAAAACACATTATAATCCACAAGTTTGCACGTCCACATATGACCTAGACACGGTCAAAAATTGTTTGCTTCCCTCATTAGTTACACTTGATTTCACTTGCTCTCTGGCTATCTATCTATTAAACCCACACTCCACCCAGTGTCCAACAGTGGAACTACAACAAATTATAAATAGAGCATAGGCTCTTACATGTGGAAAAGGGCAAATTGAATTATCTAGAATTTATAATATGATGATGTTTATATGCATATGCCTTTCTGCACGCATTTTGGACAGAAGTAATATATGACTATGATCCATTTGAAGACTAAAAATTTTATGTTTAATGTTATTTTTTAGTATTGTTTTTCTTTATTCATTTTTTTATAATAATTTCATAATGTATTTTGTGAAGTCAGAGTATGTTGTACATGTGTGCTGATGAGAGATCTGGGATGAGCTATATTTTGCTTAGCGTGCAAAATATATGTATATAGGTGTGCAATGTAACATGTTCACTGAGCAGAGATGTTCCACTGATGATGATACTTCAATGGCATGTTCTTTACATGGAAAGGAATGTTTCAACTGATGCAAATGTATACACCGAGAATAGTTCCTTAATGTGGAAAGTGGATTGCACCGTGTGTATGTATGACATATAAGTTCCATTTTTAACATAAGCAAAGTGTTTTGCTACCTTACAAGGAAGATGCAAGTCTCTCTGTGATGTATATAAGCTCAGTCTTACTGTACTGACTCAGAGAAACATAAAGGGATGATGGGGTGAGAGGAAGGAGAAACATAGAGATGATGGGGGAAAGGAAGGAGAAACCCAAAGAAACATTTACAGCTAGCATGATGGGATGAGAAGATAGAGAAATGGGAAATAGAGAAATCTGGAAGACCTCCTCTCATGTAGCCTTATTCTTATGTGCCTGTGTTTCTCTCGGTCTGACACATGAAACATGATACATAATAAATAAAAATCTTTTGGCAAAAAGTAACTGGTGTAGCTTCCGTGATTCAACAATAGGGGGAAGCAGGATTTTTAAATCTACACCATTAGACTAAGTGCCTTGCAAAGTGGACGCTTTTGCTCAATAATAATAACGAATAATACATACAGTCGGCAACTAGTCATAGTTGGGGGCGTGGTCTGGCGTGGCGAGGGTGGAGTCGGCGGGGGGGAAAACACCTTGAACATCGTGTGTATTTGAATGACAAAAATGTCGTATTGCGAGTCATTGACGCCTGCCGACCGGCAACGGTACATTGCAAAATTAACTGCAATAGGTTATGATTGCCCTTATTTAATTAAAAACTGGGTCAATGAAATGGCCGGAGGTGTCGTTTCCATACATATTTTGTTATCTGGTTGAATCTCCAGGTAAGACATCGCGGTAGCTGTAGCGGTAATATGGAAGTAAAATAATGCCAAATGTTTTTGAAACAAAAAGCCTGTTGAATTTTACGACTTAAAAAAAATATGCATTGCATTAACCCTGCTTGTATTTTAATGCATTGTGTTTTTAGGGCTTGCATTTTTATGGGCTGAAATTTAGCATGGTTGAATATTTAAGCTGTGAATATTTAAATTCAAAACATTTAAAACACATTTTCATTTGTAAAATTTCAATAATCCATATTCACCTTTCATATTTCACTTCCGAAATATTCAAACTGATTAAAAATACAACCTATAATATTCAACAGGCGGTTTTCGGTCCATTTTATTTCGCTTTGCAAATTCGCTTCCACAAATTCAGTGGTTCAAATTCGACAGTAAATTCAACGTTGACATCCAGGAACTGCAGGAAAAGCAGTAGATTACCGAGCATAATCTCCATCTGCTGTTAGTCGACCTCACCAGCAGGAGGTGCAAGCGCGTTTTGTTGATGAAGACCAAGCAACAGTTAGAGCCTTACTGTCTATAGTTAGAGCAAGCCATTCATTCATAAAAACTCATTTACAACAATTGAGCATGCATTAAGTTTTTTGTGATGATTATCTGGGTCAGTATATATGCGGAAAAGATGATAAAGGCACAAAAGCTGTTTTTATGTTTCATTCATTAACTTCATTGTTACTTTCCCTGTGTAGCCTTACATGTTATCAGCTTTTTCTACCATGAACGGGATTATAATCGGTTTCCCTCAATACCTCATCATACTCAAGGATTCCCCTTCCGTCAGGACAAAACGCTTAACATAGCTTAATGGACTAATACAGTGATATAAAAGACCAAACTCACACCTTATTGGGAAGTATTCCTGCATACATGTACTGCATTACAGGTCTCACCTGGTAAGCAGTAAAAACATCCCTGTCCCTCCACTATCATCATAAAAGCTCTCTGTTTTAGCAGCCATTAGCTGAGATCGACCGAGGTGCACATTTGGACATTACATAGTAGGTTTTTGACAGGCACGGGATAACACACCCGTGGTGAATGTGGACCTCAAGTTTACATTATATGGCTAGCTGTTTGATTTAAGTTGGAAGTAGATAGATACCACAGAAAACCTTGTGCTTGAAAACTAGCAAAACCTTTGCGTTGGCCCCAGGGGCGGACTGGGACCAAAAAGTGGCCCTGGACTTTCTGGCCCACAGCAGCCCCCCACATCATAACACACTGGCTCATTAATGTGCAGAATAATTTTTAACACCACTTATAGCATAAAAATGTAACACAATACAAGAAACGAGAAATGAACAGTAATGCTATTTAAACGTTTATTTTACTTAACGCAACATATATTAGGTAATATTTGTAAAACAAAGGGAGTCTTTACAGCAGAAAACCTTTTGAACCAAAGCTTTGCTTGAATTTTGTTGAGGGTGGAACTTGAAAAATATGTCTAGATTTTCTGATGTTGGTACAGTGAAGAAATCAAAGCTGGGGATGGCTTCCTGACTCTGACTCAGTCTAAGTTTATTTAACATATAGGTGCAGTTCTACACAAAATAGGCTCATCTGTGTGTTGGCACACTGTTACCTAGCACTAAAATTAGCACTTGTAAATTAGACGACGTGAAAGGGGGCGTGTTTCAAGATACGCAATGGAGTAGACCAAACTAAACAGGGAGGGAGGGCAAAACACTCACATGCAAACAAAACACACTCCTTGTCGGCCGCGGCCCGACTCACTCATCCATTTGCGTAGACAAGAGATGCAATATTATGATTTCCGTCATTTAAAAAAAAAAAAAAAAATAATATATATATATTATATATATATATATTATATTTGTATACCGGGTGGGCCGGCCCACATTGGCCAGAGGCCCACCGGGAAAAGTCCCGGTGCTCCAGATGGCCAGTCCGCCCCTGGTTGGCCCAGTGACCAACCAACCACTTACTTCTCGCTGTGCAACTTGAAGTGACGAATGAAATTTGAAGTTGTGGCCGATGAATCACTTATCTTGGCACTGCAGATATTACACACAGCCGTTCTTTTCTTGGCCGTGTATGCGTAATCTCTAAACCCAAACTTTATTATCCTCGGGGCTGGTGTTGTTGTTGCGGTGTCCATGTTGTCCGCGGAGGGATCTGCTGTTTTGGAAGGCGGCAAGCGGCTTCCTGATAGCGTCTAGCAGTTAACGCATGCGTATAAAGAAGAGTAGCTTGGGTTCGCCGACTTATTGGAAAATATATAGTTCATTCTTAAATATATATAAAAAAAATGACAATAATTGAAAAAAAATATTTTCCACAAGTCATTTCAAGTAAATAGGCACAAGTCAGAGTCAAGTCTAAAGTCACAAGGAGCAAGTCTAAAGTCAGGTCGAGTCTTTTCAGAGATCTAGTCAAGTAAATCTCAAATCCAGAAAATTGCAACTCGAGTCTGACTCGAGTTAAGTCATATGACTCGAGTCTCCCACCTCTGCATAAAACCTTGTAACTTACCAATTGTTTCTTAGCAGACGCGTTTTCATGTGACTAGTTTAGGTTAGACACTAGGCTATATAGTTTTGCTTAAGGTAGAATGATAAGGGTAATTATATATGCATGCCACTTTCTGAAACAACCTTACACAGTTTTGATAACGTTAATAATGAACAGAATGTTAACGTAGCCTACCTGTGATGAAATGCCGACTGCACACATACACATGCTTAGTCTTAGGATTCCACAACTTCCTTTGATCATCCTCACACCTTTGCTTGTAGCTAGTGATGTGACATTTGAACCGAGGCGTCGGAGCTTGTGTCGAGAAAAAATGGGCGTGCCAGATGAAGCAGCGATTCGAGGCTTGTGTTGTTAACGTGAAAATCACGTGACTAATGACAAACGAGGCCTCGGTTTGTGTGGATACGTCATCGGTTCGAGTGTCGCTAACGGATAAAGGGCCACCTTGTGCGTGTTGTTAGTGTAGAAGCAGTTGTAGTAGTGTCAGAGAGTCAGAGAACTCTCATTGTGATTGTCGTTATTGAGCCATATATGTGTTAGGGCTGTATATTATTACATTATATCAGGTTAGAATACGTATAGTATATTGTTATTATTAATTATAGTAGCTATATTATAGTCTTGTTATATTAATGAGATAAGATTATTTGGATTTTTGGATCTGGACTACTTTTTGTTTTGGATCGCCCTTTTGGATTTGTTTGCTTTTTGCGACTCTTCCTTTTTCCTGGTAATGGAGCCAGCTAGAAAGAGGAAATCCTCCCCTGTCTGGGCTCAACAGAAGCATTGTATCCTCATTTATACCAACTGGCACTGGCATTTTTATGTTCCTCTGCATCCTCTGTTCTTTGTGAAAGGATATTTTCCAAGGCTGGAGAGGTTTTGTCCAAGAAGAGGAATCGTCTAAACCCCAACACACTTGAAAAAATTCTGTTTCTCAATAAAAATATATTGCAATCCTTCCTTCACCCACCCCAAACTGCAGTGTTGCAGTTTGCTCCTCTAAATCCCCAGTCCCATAAGCACAACACTGCACTAAAACTAGTAACAGTTCACTGCACAAACCCCCCAGAAACAATTCTTAACTTTTTCCACCCCAGACTATTCTGTTGCAGTTTACTTTATTACACTCCCTCCACCATAAGCACTGCACGCAACACAGTGTCACTTTTGTTGTTCATACTGTCACTATCCAAACAATTTATGAATAATTAATTAACTGTGTGTGTGACAGTTGTCTCTGCACAAGTAAATTCAGACAGAGAAAGATAGGCTACATATTTTATTTTATACCCAGGCAATGGACAAATGTCTGCTCAGGTCTTTTTATTATTGCAAATGAAAGGTTACAGACATTAACAGTGAGAAGAAAATAAATAAATAAATAAATAAATAAATAAAAATATAGCTGCAAGCAGCCATTACCGGGGCCAAGCGCAAGAAGCGGCAACAGATGCCATCATGGGTGGGAGTGGCAGACCAACTGCAGCAAGGAGCAATTAAAGACATTTTAAGAGAATTTTGGCAAAATGGCTGAAAAATCATATATACAGTAACTTTTAAGATGATTTAATGGTTTATCACTTTCGACAAATAGGTGGAGCAGTTATGAAATCAATTTGATGTGGTCAGAGTGAGGTGACAATGACACATACAAAGTTTGGTGTCAAAATGTGAAGGCATTGCAGAGATAAAGACTTAATAGTCATTTTGGCAGCATGCCTCAACTTTGCTGCTGCAGTATACGAAAACAGTTTCGTCTATCGTCACGAAATCCATAACTTTTAGTCGGCATGGTCTGGAGATGATATGATTCGATTTTGGTGAAAATCGGACAAATGGTCTAGGAGAAGTTCGAAAAAGAAGGTTTTGAAAGTAAATAAAGATGGCGGACAGGAAGTTCGTCCAAATACGTCAATCTTGGTATCTATGTTCTCGGCATGACCCAAGGAATCTAGTAAGACCAGTGTCATTACAATAGGCATATTTTTTCAAAAGTTATTAGCATTTTTGGAAATTTAATTTTAACTTTTGACCAACAGGTGGCGCTGTCTTGAAATCTTTTGAGTACCTTCAGGGGATGGTGCTGGTGGCAAATTCTGAGTTTCACAATGTTACAGCAATGCATTTGTTAAGTATAGCATTTTACATCACAAAACTGTATTGAAGTCAATGGGAATTTCATGTTTTGTTCTATTATAGCGCCACCAAGAGGCAAAATCTCACAATTTTTTTCATGTGTCCTCGGAACGAGCCCATACATGTGTGTGCCAAATTTGGTAAAAAGATCTCAATTCGCTTCGGAGTTATAGACATTTATATGAAAAAACACGTCAAAAATGACTGACACATGACTTTGATTGAATTTTACTACCCCTTACTATCAATATTTTGACATTTGGGTATTAGCATTTAGTTAACGAGCTATGGTTCCAAACTTGTGACGGTGGTTTCGTCTCGATCGGACTAACGGTTTCGAAGATATCGGAAAATGTTTTTTAAGCGCTAAATCACAACGCTACACAAACCGTGAGACGAAACCTAGCATGTTTGGTATCTTTGGACTCGGCAAGGATTCAGGAACCTAACGAGATGACCCCCGTGAAAATAAGTCAACCACACCCAGAGTTATAAGCATTGGAAAAATACATTTTACCACTAGGTGGCACTGTTTTGAAACTTCTCAGGCTCCTTCAGGGCATCGTACTGATGACCCATACCGAGTTTCGTAACAATTCGTTCATGCGTTCAGAAAATACAGCATTTCAGCACATAATTCAAAATGGCCGACAGCCAAAATGGCCGATCTGGGAAAATTGGATATCAGTCGACTTGGCATGACGCCCTGAATCTAACGAGACCACTTTTATGATTTTTGGACAAACCGTTCAGAAGTTATGAGCAAAAATAGCCATTTTTCATATCTCCGGACCAGTAGGTGGCGCTCTGCCGAAACGCAGCATGTAGCCTCAGGTCATGCTTGTGATGACAAGTACCAAGTTTGGTCTGAATACGATTAAGCGTTGCGGAGATACAGCCTTACGTCTGTTTTCGCAAGCGCTACGTAAAATTAGTTTGTGCGTTTATCGAAAACGGTTAAGCGAATCGACTTGAATTCCATAACTTTTTGTCGGCACTGCCTGGAGATGATCTGGTGCAATTTTGGTGAAAATCGGACAAACCGTCTAGGAGGAGTTCGAAAAAGTAGGTTTTTCGGAGAATTAAAAATGGCGGAAAATTTTTCATGACGGAAAATGACGTCATAGGGTGCTATCGAATCGGCGTGAGCTAAGGAATCAGTGGAAAAAAGAATTTTGTTTCTAGCCCTTACAGTTCTAAAGTTATTAGCATAAACATGAGTGAATATTTGGACAGTTGGTGGCGCTAGTGGGATTGATTTAGAGACTCCAAAATTGCTATGGTGAGAGTTCAGACTGTCCTCTATCGGTGTGCCAAATTTCATAACTTTCCCGGAAACGGTTCTATGGGCTGCCATAGACGCCCAGTCGGAAGAATGAAGAATAATAATAAGAACGGGAACAGTTACAATAGGTGCCTCCGCACCTTCGGTGCTTGGCCCCTAATAATAATAATAAGAAGAACCGGAACAGATACAATAGTTGCCTCCGCACCTTCGGTGCTTGGCCCCTAATAAGAACGTTAACGATTACAATAGGTGCCTCCGCACCTTCGGTGCTTGGCCCCTAATAAGAACCGGAACAGATACAATAGGTGCCTCCGCACCTTTGGTGCTTGGCCCCTAAATATAGCTGCAAGCAGCAATTACCGGGGCCAAGCACAATCAGACGACAAGACATGCCAACATTGCTGAAAGTGTCAGACCAACTGCAACAATGAGCAATTAAAGACATTTAAAGACAATTGTAGGCGAAATGGCTGAAAAATCATAGAAACTGTAAATAAAAATATGATTTAATGGATTATCACTTTCGACCAATAGGTGGCGCAGTTACAAAACTGATGTGATGTGGTCAGAGTGAAGTGACAATGACACATATAAAGTTTGGTGTCAATATGTCAAGGCATTGCAGAGATAAAGCCTGAATAGTGCTTTTAGCATCATGCCTCAAATTTGCTGCTGCGCTATACGAAAACGGTTTCATCTATCGACACGAAATCTATAACTTTTAGTCGGCACGGTCTGGAGATGATCCGATTTGATTTTGGTGAAAATCGGACAAACGGTCTAGGAGGAGTTCGAAAAAGTAGGTTTTGACTGAAAATCAAGATGGCGGACAGGAAGTTCGGCCAAATAAGGAAAACCTGGTATCTATGTTCTCAGCTTGACCCAAGGAATCTATTAAGACCAGTGGCATTTCAACAGGCAGATTTATTCAAAAGTTATTAGCCTTTTTGGAAATTTTGTTATAACTTTTGACCACTAGGTGGCGCTGTTTCGAAATATTTTGAGTACCTTCAGGGGATGGTGTTGTTGGCACATTCTGAGTTTCGTAATATTACACCAATGCATTTGTTTAGTATAGCATTTTATTTCACAAAACTGTATTGAAGTCAATGGGAATTTCATGTTTTGTTCTATTATAGCGCCACCAAGAGGCTCAGTCCCACAATTTTTTTTATGTGTCCTCAGAGTGAGCCCATACATATGTGTGTCAATTTTGGTGAAAATATCTCAATTCGCTTCAGAGTTATAGACATTTATGTGAAAAAACACGTAAAAAATGACTGACACATGACTTTGTTTGAATTTTACTACCCCTTACTATCAATATTTTCGCATTTGGGTATTAATGTATAGCTATCGACCTACGTTTACAAACTTCTGACGGTGGTTTCGTCTCGATCGGACAAGCGGTTTCGAAGATATAGCCAAATGTTTTTTTCGCGCTAAATCGCAACGCTACACAAACCGTAAGACGAAACCCAGCATGTTTGGTATCGTTGGACTCGGCAACGATTCAGGAACTCAAAAAGATGACTCCCGTGAAAATAAGTCGACCACACCCAAAGTTATAAGCATTTGGAAAAAAAAATTCACCACTAGGTGGCGCTGTTTCGAAACTTCTCAGGCTCCTTCAGGGCATCGTACTGATGACCCATACCGAGTTTCGTAACAATTCGTTCATGCGTTCAGAAAATACAGCATTTTAGCACATAATTCAAAATGGCCGACAGACAAAATGGCCGATATGGGAAAATTGGATATCAGTCGACTCGGCATGACGCCCTGAATCTAACAAGACCAATTTTATTATTTTTGGACAAACTGTTCAGAAGTTATAAGCAAAAATAGCCATTTTTCATATCTCCGGACCAGTAGGTGGCACTGCGCCGAAACGCTGCATGTTGCCTCAGGTCATGCTTGTGATGACTTGTACCAAGTTTGGTCTGAATCCGATAAAGCGTTGCGGAGATACAGCCTTATGTCTCTTTTCGCAAGCGCTACGTAAAATTTGTTCGTAGGTTTATCAAAAACGGTTAAGCGAATCAACTTGAATTTTATAACTTTTTGTCGTCATGGTCTGTAGATGATCTGATTCAATTTTTGTGCAAATCGGACAAACCGTCTAGGACGAGTTCGAAAAAGTAGTTTTTTCGGAAAATTCAAGATGGCGGCCATATTTTTATGACGGAAAATGACGTCATAGGGTGCAATCGAATCGGCATGAGCTCAGGAACAAGGGGAAAAAAGAATTTTGATGATAGGCCTTACGGTTCAAAAGCTATTAGCATAATAAAAGTGAAACTTTGGACAGGTGGTGGCGCTAGAGGGAATGAATTAGAAACACCAAAATTGGTGTATTTGATTTTGGGACTGTCCTCTATCAGAATGTCAAACCAAAACAACTTTCCCGCAATTGGTTCTTTGGGCTGCCATAGACTCCCAGAGCGGAAGAATAATAATAAGAACCGGAACAGATCCAATAGGTGCCTCCGCACCTTCGGTGCTTGGCCCCTAATAAGAACCGGAACAGATACAATAGGTGCCTCCGCACCTTCGGTGCTTGGCCCCTAATAAATATAGCTGCAAGCAGCCATTACCGGGGCCAAGCGCAAAAAGCGGCAACAGATGCCATCATAGGTGGGAGTGGCAGACCAACTGCAGCAAGGAGCAATTAAAGACATTTTAAGAGAATTTTGGCAAAATGGCTGAAAAATCATATATTCAGTAACTTTTAAGATGATTTAATGGTTTATTTTCGACAAATAGGTGGCGCAGTTATGAAATCGATGTGATGTGGTCAGAGTGAGGTGACAATGACACATACAAAGTTTGGTGTCAAAATGTGAAGGCATTGCAGAGATAAAGACTTAATAGTCATTTTGGCAGCATGCCTCAACTTTGCTGCTGCGGTATACGAAAACGTTTCGTCTATCGTCACGAAATCCATAACTTTTAGTCGCCATGGTCTGGAGATGATATGATTCGATTTTGGTGAAAATCGGACGAATGGTCTAGGAGAAGTTCGAAAAAGAAGGTTTTGAAAGTAAATAAAGATGGCGGACAGGAAGTTCGTCCAAATACGTCAAACTTGGTATCTATGTTCTCGGCATGACCCAAGGAATCTATTAAGACCAGTAGTCATTACAATAGGCATATTTTTTCAAAACTTATTAGCATTTTTGGAAATATAATTTTAACTTTTGACCAACAGGTGGTGCTGTCTCGAAATTTTTTGAGTACCTTCAGGGGATGGTGCTGGTGGCAAATTCTGAGTTTCATAATGTTACAGTAATGCATTTGTTAAGTATAGCATTTTACATCACAAAACTGTATTGAAGTCAATGGGAATTTCATGTTTTGTTCTATTATAGCGCCACCAAGAGGCAAAATCTCACAATTTTTTTCATGTGTCCTTGGAATGAGCCCATACATGTGTGTGCCAAATTTGGTGAAAATATCTCAATTCGCTTCGGAGTTATAGACATTTATATGAAAAAACGCGTCAAAAATGACTGACACGTGACTTTGATTGAATTTTACTACCCCTTACTATCAATATTTTGGCATTTGGGCATTGCATTTTAGTTAACAAGCTATGGTTCCAAACTTCTGACGGTGGTTTCGTCTCGATCGGACAAGCGGTTTCGAAGATATAGCCAAATGTTTTTTAAGCGCTAAATCACAACGCTACACAAACCGTAAGGCGAAACCTAGCATGTTTGGTATCGTAGGACTCGGCAACGATTCAGGAGTCTAATTAGATGAGTCTCGTGAAAATAAGTCGACCACACCCAAAGTTATAAGCATTTGAAAAAAGTTTTTTTACCACTAGGTGGCGCTGTTTCGAAACTTCTCAGGCTCCTTCAGGGCATCGTACTGATGACCCATACCGAGTTTCGTAACAATTCGTTCATGCGTTCAGAAAATACAGCATTTTAGCACATAATTCAAAATGGCCGACAGACAAAATGGCCGATATGGGAAAATTGGATATCAGTCGACTCGGCATGACGCCCTGAATCTAACAAGACCAATTTTATTATTTTTGGACAAACTGTTCAGAAGTTATAAGCAAAAATAGCCATTTTTCATATCTCCGGACCAGTAGATGGCGCTGCGCCGAAACGCTGCATGTTGCCTCAGGTCATGGTTGTGATGACTTGTACCAAGTTTGGTCTGAATCCGATAAAGCGTTGCGGAGATACAGCCTTATGTCTGTTTTCGCAAGCGCTGCATAAAATTTGTTCGTAGGTTTATCAAAAACGGTTAAGCGAATCATCTTGAATTTTATAATTTTTTGTCGTCATGGTCTATAGATGATCTGATTCAATTTGTTTGCAAATCGGACAAACCGTCTAGGACGAGTTCGAAAAAGTAGCTTTTTTGGAAAATTCAAGATGGCGGCCATATTTTTATGACGGAAAATGACGTCATAGGGTGCAATCGAACCATCATGAGCTCAGGAATCAGAAGAAAAAGGAATTTTGTTGATTGGCCTTACGGTTCAAAAGTTATTAGCAAAATAAAAGTGAAACTTTGGACAGGTGGTGGCGCTAGAGGGAACGACTTAGAAACACCAAAATTGGTGTATTTAATGTTGGCACTGTCCTCTATCAGAATGTCAAACCAAAACAACTTTCCCGCAATCGGTTCTATGGGCTGCCATAGACTCCAAGAGCGGAAGAATAATAATAAGAAGAACCGGAACAGATACAATAGGTGCCTCCGCACCTTCGGTACTTGGCCCCTAATAAGAACGCCAATGATTACAATAGGTGTCCTTCGAAGGACGCACCATGTAGCCTTCGCAGGATTTAATTGCGCAACCAGGTGTTCCCGATTACCGCTCCTGGCGCCAGCAACGGTGCGAGAGTACAGCTGCCATCCTGATATTTGTTATAATTTAATATACAGCTATGGATCCAGAATTGGCTATTGACATTTTTCTGTTTTATTTTTTACTGGAGGACATGGTGAGGATGTTTCAGTCATGCATTTTCGGCTTTAATAGCCAAGATCATGGCCAGAGCTGGTTTGCTGCGTCCCAATTCAGAAGCTGCTTCCTGAATTGTCAGATTACACTTTAAACTGTTCAAGTATTGGGTGTTAATTTACGTAAATAGTGTAATGAAAAGAAAAGAAAACATATAAGCATATAGGTTCAAATGTCCACTTAGCCTATATCTTACCTTGATGCGATTTTGTAGGCTAGTGTATTCTTTTTATTATGTAGCATAAATGGACAATATAAATTATGAATATGGTAAATATATATTTCAACCCCGTATTATGGAGGGAAAAAACCCTCCATCTGTGGGAAAAAAACAAAACAATCCGTGGCGACGGTTGTGCAATCCGTCCCTTCAGTTTATAAACTGTACTCAGAATATTTTTTGTGTACACATAAATGTATAAAATACACAATTTTATTTGTGTAAACTCACAATAACAAGAAAACTTTGTGCTTTTGTAAAATAAAAGAAAACAATCAGGCGCGCTTTCATGATCTCCGTGAACTGAAGCGCGTCTCAAAAATGAACTGAAACAAAATATAGCCTACCTATATAAGCTTGAAATGTCCACTTTTAAACGAACAAATTCGAATATAATTTCCAGGTTCTAATTTGGCCTTAGAAAACCAGTAAAATCGAATTTTTTTCCATATTAATTTGTGAATATTTCAAATATTTAATAAAGGGGAAAACCGTAATAAACAAAAATCTGAAAATACGTCAATAGGCCTGTATATTTTTTTTTTGCGCAGCATTTGGTGTGTACAGTTCAAATTCAATGTTTAGTGCTCAACTTTGCGTTTTAAAAACAGCCTACAACCGTTCATTTTTCGTTTTTCAATTACGGGTTAAAAAAAGAAAAACGAGTGGACGCAAAAGTACACGGACCTTATATTATTAAATATTTCAAATAATGTATTTGTAGAAAAAGTTTGATAGTCTTGGGTCCGTGTACTTTTGCGTCCATTCGTTTTTTGCACAAATAAAAGTATTTGCGAATGACGTATTATTATATTCTGTATGACCAGAAATGATAGAGTAGGCTATTTTAAGTTGTTTCCACTGTTGATAGAAAAATGCAAGTGTCTGCGCCCGCGCCTCCACACAAACACTTGGTTATGCGTCAAAATCTTGTTTATTATGATAATCTTAGCCCTGTATTATTATTGTCTAACCTGTATTATGACTGACATTTGACGAATTGCTTTGTTAAGCGGCTTCTAAATATGTAGCCTAAATGTACTAATAATAGCCTAATAATGATAATTAGTGTTATTTGTGATTATAATTATAACTATAAACGAGTTCACTGAAGACAGTAATATGTTAATCATAAAATAATTGATGAATGTTTTATTTGTATATAATAAAACCTAACCTTAAGGTTAAAATAAAACACACAAATTGTGTTTGTGTTATATTTCTTTTTTATATGTGAAGTCTTTTTTGCTTATTCTATTATACTGAGCTTTTTCCTCCCCAAAAATGGACTTTAAAGGTACAAGCCTAATGCCTAAATGTCGTTTTGTAGAAAATTCAAGAAATTATCCATTTTAAAAAATGAAGTTTAAACACAATGCAAAGCATCCCTCATAAACAGGTGGCCTGGTTGAATCATCGTGGGCACGATTTGTTAAACCGAGGGAACAGTTTAAGAATTCGTGAGTACAGTTTATAAACTGAGGGGACGGAGTGCAAAACTGTCGCCAAGGATTGTTTTTTTCCCCCACAGGAGACTTTCCGGGCTCCGTACTAGAATATAAAACCCAGTTGAATATAAAAAAGTGCAGTTCAAATGTTACTCCCGCTCGTCATCTGTAGCTGTCACAGTTGCTAGGCGACAAGAACAATCATCCGTCATTTTTCATTTAGGCTCACGCGCTCTGAGTGATTAGAATTTTAGTTGCTATAGCGACGCGTGTTATGTATGCATGTATATTTACCTATTTTTTACAGTCTATGATATTTACACACGAATCGATCGCTATCTGTGTGCGTTCATATGATGGATTCGCATTTTAGTTGCCATAGCGACGCGTGTTATAAATTCTCACTGAATATATTTACACTCGAACCGATCGCTATCTCTGTTGATTGAAAGACGAAGCAAATTTTCAGACTTTTCCAGACTATTTTCTGTGCGGATTTTGAAGCTGTTCAGAGTATTTTCTGAGAGAAGACTTTATTCTACAACAATATCGGAGAATATATCCTTTATAGAGTTGTATTTTTGAAACAGTTCATATACTTTCTGAGTAGCCTATAGAGAATGGGCAACTACGTCATGGCGCAGTGCATTCTGGGTAGCGGCGGCCATCTTTTAGGACACGGCTGTCGTAACGAAGGTAAACAAACACACATGGACCGTGCGAAGATCAAGCACAAGGTTATCTACCGAGATAAGCTGAACAAGGAAGCAAAGAAGCGCTACTTAGAGAAAATAAAGGCAATTAACGGGCTCGATCCGTACGAACACAAAGAGTGGTCGACTGATCTGAACAAGCTACCGCAAACAACATTTCCTGATGTGTTTTCTTACCTTGTTTGTGGTGTGAGCGCATACACTTTTGAGCAGTTCCGAAATTATAAATCCCTTGAGGCCCATCACCACTTAACTAATGGTTGGGTTCAGGACCTGGAGATTTTTAAACTCAACGACCAGAAAACCATCGTTCGCACAAAGGTAGGTAATCACCACGCACCAGACACACCTCTCTGTCACCATACTAACGTTAAACTCAACAACAACACTGCAAGTTAAACGTACTCGGTTACTAACGTAACCTCGGTTCTCTCTAGAGAGGGAACGAGTACTGCGTAATATCTTACGCTATGGGGAAAACCTCTTTTCCACGAGATATTGAAGCCAAAAAATTATCCTTAATTTTGTATTAATGTAAAACGCTGTGCAGCAGCATGCAGACATAGGCAAGGCGGCTTGCGCGCCTATTGGCTGCCCTGCGGCAACTTTCTCTCTAGAGAGGAACGAGTATGCGTAATCTCTTACGCTAGGGGGACAACCTCTTTTCCACGAGATATGGAAGCCAAAAAATTATCCTTTATTTTGTATTCTTACTGTAAAACGCTGTGCAGCAGCATGCAGACATAGGGCAGGGGCTGCGCGGCCTATTGGCTGCCTGCGGGCACAGCAGCAGCAAATGAGAGAGGCGCTGCGTGACACCAATCAATGGGGGGCAATTCACGCCATTTCGGTCAGTCCGCCAGACAGGGCGTGTGGTCTCACCCTATCCACATAGCTCGATTAGGCTGGTATACAATGGTTTTTCATCGCCGAA